>JAYWMT010000373.1:0-183767 GCA_039090855.1 Macrothele yani
CTCTCACTGCTGACACAATCAGTCACCGAGTTAGTGACATGTCCAGTGACATTAAAGACATTTTGAAAGAAAAAATCAACAGCAGTCAGAAGTCCTCTTCTTCAGATCGACGAGTCCATCGATATCTATTACTATTAAGCTTCTGGAATTTGTGAATATTGATAACGAACATGGGCCGTTTGAGATGTTCCTGACCATATGATCGCTTGCTGACGATAATAAAGTGGTGTTGGACTTAATTAAAGAACATTTAGAAATTTGCGAGCAGAAGTTCAAGCAGTATTTTGGAGAGTTCGTGATCCATTCTTTGCGAATTCAAAATTTCTTCCGATTAATATAAAAGGCGAACTCCCAGATTTAACAGCAGACTGAGCATTGAAATGAAAACTTCTCTAAGTGCTCTTGGACATACACTGACGGAAAACAAATCCTAACACCACGAAAAAATAGTTGTAGAGGAATGAAATGGCGGCAATACATTTGTATAGGTAACATATGTAATCGATTAAGGTTTCAAGATCACAGCTTAATGCAAGCGCGAGAAGAGCCGATGTAAGTATGGAAATGCCGGTACATTAATAACCGGTGTAATCGCGTTGAATGTTGAATGCAAGCACGCAAACGTTCATGCATTGTGTCGTACAGGTGCTGAATGTCAGTTTGTGGGGATGGAGTTCCATGCCTGTTGCACTTTGTCGGTCAATACAGGGACGGTTAATGCTTGTTGGGGGTGACGTTGGAGTTGTCGTTCAATAATGTCCCATACGTGCTCGATTGTAGGCAGATCTGGGGATTCAGCAGGCCACAAGCAACACAGCCGACATTCTGCAGAGCAGATGTTGGGTTACAACAGCGGTATGCAGGCAAGCGTTATCCTGTTGGGAAACACCCAGTGTAATGCTGCTCATGAATGGCAAGCACAACAGGCTGAATCACCAGACCGACGTACAACTGTGCCTTCAGGGTGCGTGGGATAACTACGAGAGTGCTCCTGCTGTCATAGGAAATTGCTCCCCAGACCATAACTCCAGGTGTAGGTCCAGTGTGTCTCGGCCACAGACAGGCTGGTTGCAGGCGCTCACCTGGCCTCCTTCTAACCAACACACGGCCACCACTGGCACACAGGCAGTACCGGTTTTCATCAGAAAACACAACAGATCTCCACTCTGTCCTCCAGTGAGCTCTTGATGCTTAATACCACTGACGTCGTAAACGGCAGTGGTTTGGAGTAAGTAAAAATGCACGCTACAGGGCGTCTGGCTCGGAGCTGTCCTTCACGTAACCGATTTGCAACAGTTCGTTGTGTCACTGTGGTGGCAACCGCAGCTCGAATTGCTGCCGCAGATGCAGCATGAAGCGGCCACGGCTATTACGCCGTACACGGCGGTCTTCCTTCTCAGTAGTGCTGGGCGGCCGGCCGGAACCCGGTCTTCTTGAGGCAGTACCTTCCCTTGACCACCGCTGCCAACAATCATGCACATTGGCTACATTCCTGTCAAGTCGTCTTGCAATATTGCGGAAAGAAGATCCACCTTCTCGTAGCCATATTACACGATTTCTGTTCAAACTCCGTGAGCTGTTGATAATGGTTTCTTCGTCTTCTTAAAGGCGTTCTTGACTAACATCAGCCCACTTACGTTGAATCTCAATGATAACTAACGCTCACGAACGTTACAGCGCGTATTTTACAGCAAACCTACTTCGCATGAAACCGAGGGGCGAAGCTACTAGCGCCGGCAATGTATGCGCCGAGCGCGAAATGTGCATAGACGTCATCTTACAGATGTACTCTCACCGCCTACCAACTGTCGTTTATCTAAGACTACCCCTTCTTGGTGTTGGGATTTTTTTTCCGTCAGTGTATTTTGGTTGGCAATAAGGAGTGAGTAATCGACTTTCACCGAGATGGCAGTTAACGTGTTCGAAGCCACTTCTTTAACTACATACTTTGTGTGAACTGGGCTTCTCGACGTTGACTGAAAGGTCACCATAACTTCTTGCCTACATTGGCAGCATCAATTAGTATTAAATTGTAACTATATATTTCGTGTGACTATCGAATATGTGCTCCAAAAGCAATTAGAATGGAAGGATTATGTGTTAGTGTTTGTACAGACGGAGCCGCTTCTATGACAGGCAGCGTGAAAGGGGATTTGTAGCTAAAGTTCGCGACGTAAATCCCAACAGACAAAGTATCATTGTCTCATTCACAGCGAAGCCATTGTTGCTAAGTCTTTGCTATCTTTTCTGAAAGTTGTGTTGGACGAAATAGTAAAAGTCGTGAATTTCATCAAATCGCGGCCTTTAAATTCGGCTGAGGCTTTTTTCAGTTTTACTTTACAAGAAATGGGATCAGAACATTTTACACTCCTGCCCGCATACAGAAGTACGGTGGTTATCACGAAAAAAAGTGGTAAAGATTTGAACTTAAAGAGGAGGCAAGCATGCATTTTTGACTGTTGAGGGGCATGAGTGCCAATTCGATTTATTTCGAAGGTCATGTATGGGTATGTAAGTTTGCATATCTTTCCGATATTTTAGTGCACTTGAATGAGCTGAACAGAAAATAGCAGCGTACGAACGAAACTATTTAAACTACTATGGATAAGGTTGAAGGATTTGGTGAATAAGCTGAATTTATGAATACTTGATAATTTGAAAAGGTGCCATTTGAAATGGTCCTAACTATATGCCCACTTCCTGACGTTTTTAAAGTGGTGTTGGTCTTAATTAAAGAACATTGAGAAATTTTACAGCAAAAATACAAGAAGTACTTTGGAGAGTGTTCAAAATTTTGGCTGGGTTCGTGATCCATTCGTTGCGAATTCAAAACCTCTTCCGATTAATATACAAGAGAAAATCGCATTTTTAAAAACAGACAGAGCATTGAAATTCAAACTTCTCAAAGTGCCTTTGGACATATTTTGGTTGGCAATAAAGAGTGAATACCTGGCTTTCTCCGGGAGATGGCAGTTAATGTGAAATTGCCCTTTCAACTACATATTTGATTGAACTGGGCTTCTCGACGTTGACTGAAATTAAAACATCATAGAGGGAGAGACACAAATCCGTCGGTGAAGAAATGAGACTTGCATTTTCAATCAGATTCCGCCGATGGATCAGCCGCCTGAGTGCAGCTAAGCAGGCGCAAGTATCACATTGAAGGTATGTGGGGAGTAGAATTATTTACTTTAATAGTAATAGAAAAGTGTGTTTTCTTGTATTTTCTACCGTGAATTAAAGTTCATAAATTGTTAATAAATGCACGACTCGAGTTCTGGTTTAATAATAATATAATTGAATAATAATAGGTTGATTACAATACGTATTTATATTAATAGTGTCTTATTATATGATTTTTAAGGGATTAACATTTTAGTGTGCCGTGTTGAGTCATGGATAATTTAAGGTGTGCTGCGAGTAGAAAATGTTTGCGGAACACTGCTCTGTCACACAGAAGTTCCTTTACTGAGCTGTAAAAGAGTATTGCAACATTTTGTTGCTCTCAAGAAAGAAACCTTTCAATTTTTAGAGAATGACCTGAACAAATTTCCAGAGCTGCACAATGAAGTTTGGAATACTAACCTGTATTTTTTATGTGACATCACAAGTCATCTAAATGAATTCAATTTACATTTTTAAAAGGGAAAAGTCAACCTATTTTTCATATTATTGCCGCAGTAAAATAAGCTTTCGAAACAGAAAACTGAGGTTATTCAAGAGCCAACTGTCAAAAGAAGATATGCGCCACTTTATTATGTGTATGAAACATATTCCTTTGTGGCAGCACGTCGAGTTAGGAGAAAAATATTCAAACGCCATTGAACTTTTATTCCGTGAGTTTAAAAAAGATGAACTTTTGATCCGTGAGTTTAACTAAAAGAGTTATACGAAGGCTGCGGAGAACTGAGACTAGCTTGGTGAGATTCATGCTTAGGGTGAACAGGAAAGATAAGAAGAGTAACGCGTGTATCGAGAAGAATGGAAGTCATCACCATCGAAATAAAATCTATTAGTTGAAATGGGTTAGTCATATTGATAGAAGAACGCATCGCTTATAGACAACAAAAATTTTCGACTGCGTATCAAGGGGAAAGGAATATATCGGAAGTCCGTTCGTTGGTTGAATTAACTCCATGTTATACACAGATGGGCGCATGAAATAACTCCATGTTAGACACGTCACTTGATAGACGTGTTTCACCTTGTTACTGTTATTTTTTATTTCAATCTAAACGCTTATTCTTAAGCTTCCATAATTTTTGGAAAAAGACCTTACATGGACATAAAGTAAACCAATTCTTTGATAATTATAAATAAATTCCTCATAAAAAACCGGATATAAGATGCTATTCTCATTAAAGAGTACAGAATAAATTGTAGAATTAAAAAAACATAATTAAATTAAAAAAAATTCTCTAATTTCTAATACTTAATTGAGAAGGTAAGTTTTATCTACACTTCAATAAATTTTTCGGAAGAAATAAGGAAAAAGGACATGATATTAGTTCAAACGAAATGTTCGTTTACTTTACTCAAAAATTTCATTTTTATTCTTACCTTCATATGAACCGAGTTATCGCTGATTTATGACTACCACTATCAAAAGTGGATGCGTGCCTTTGACCAAGTGATTTCTGATAAAGCGTGATTAGTCGACTGATCTTACTTGTATAACTTGTGAGTGGTAGCAGTTGATAGTAAACTTCGCAGCGAAAAGGTTAAACGAAAGGGTGTACCTGACCTTGGAAAAAGACAGATTGTGGGAACTCGGAGAACGGGTGCCTCGGTTTCTCAAACGATTACTCTGTTGGGTGGTTAGCGAGCCGCCGTGGTTAAAGTGATCTGATTTTCACTGACCTGGAGGCAAGCTGAACAGGACCGGAGAAAGTTTGATCTTAAAGCTGAGTGACGTATCCAACGACCTGTACAGACCAACAGACCCAGCACTGTTCAACTGTTGACTGCCCAGTACAAAATTAGTCATTTCGGAAACGTATTTGTTGTGACCATGCCTCACACGCTCGATTACATGGGGTAAAACAGCAGACGACGACATTCTATCCTAACAAGTTTATCGGCGCAAAAGACTCGTCTGCTGCAAAGATCATTCAAGTTGGACGTCAGATAACTAGAAAAATTGCACTGGTCTGACGATTCGCGTTTTTTGTCCATTCAGTGAATGGTCGTGTACATATTTGGCGCAAACAACATGAAACATTTGATACATCCTGCATGATCTCCACACTGCAAGCCGGTGGATGTGATTGTATATTTCAGGGCATGTCTACATCTCAGGATCTTGGATCATTGGCGTATGTGGAGCAACTTGCGACTGGTGCCTGCCATAATGACTTACTTACAGACTGTGTACACTCAGTAATGTTGCACTTTTCCCTGAATAGCGGCGGTGTCTTCCAATATGACAATGTGCCGAGCCAGAGGTCCCAAGCTGTGCGCTAATAATATGAGCAACACAGTTCAGACTTTTTTAGCAAGATGATTGGCCTCCGAACCACACTGACATCAATCTCCTAGAGTCCTTTTGGGACATTGTTAAACGGCATATCAGGGGTTCGGATACACCAATCATCTCCATACAGGCATTGAATGTCGCATGACATGCAGCTTGGTTGGCCATACGTCACAAGTGCTTCGGGTGTCTCATTGAATCGATGCCACGTCTAATAGCGAAAGGAAGTCTTTACGAAGTATTAAGCAGGTGGTCATAATTCAGTGATCACTCTGTGTACGCATGACCCACACAAAATGCAACCCTTAATTTTAGTTATAGATTCAAAGTTTTACATACATTTTCTCCGAGGTCTGGTGAACAAAACAGAAGGTACAAAAATAAATAAAGCACGCTCCAGATAAGTGAAATTAACAACTGACCTCATGCTGTTAAAACAATGAAACCGCTTTACCAAAAAAAAAAACCTTCGGCGATTAAAGAATGCCTCTTCTTGATAATTTGAGAAACCCCTGAGCACGATGTTGCCAGCGATAACCTTTGCACATGAATTGCTTGCCGTGACATTTATGATGTCAAGATTTGCAATATTGATATTCCATTATATCTATTGGTGAATCAGCATGTAATTTACTGTACTTTCGGTGCAGACACGTTTTGAGAGGACTTTTGAATTTACACACGATATAGTACTTATTAATAGAATCTTTAACGCGTGAGAAAAGGACTAACTGTCATGCAAAGGTTGATTTATATATTCCATCGCTGGATAATATTTCCTTTTTTGCAAAAAAATTTGCTGTCCTTATTTTCAGTGGTATTCACTGATACGTTTAATTTAAAATGATTCTTTTTAAACACTGTTGCTCTAATTCAAGTCTACTCTAACACCTCTGCATGACAAAATGAATATTTCTGAATGAAATTATGTCATCGTTCACATAACTCCACCGCATCGCGAAACGCAATTTTGGCGCCTATAATATGTCTGCATTAATTTTAGATGATGCTTAAAACAGTACTAAAATTTCAGGTTGTTTCATGCAAACGAAAGTCAACAAAACTAGTAAAAAAATGTTCTCATATTTTTTCGGTGAAATAAGATGCTGCAACATAAAAAAAGAAAAAGATGCTGCTTGATTTATCGGTCTGCACGGGGCTTTTGTTTGAAAAACTCGGCACAGCTAAGAATTCGTAGTTCACGTCTCGGCCAAGCCCAACACGTTTCATACTTTCGTCAAGGGTTTTCCCTTCAGTTATTTGAAATGCCATAACGGTTCCTATAGGGTTCAAGTCTAATCCGGACAAAACTTTTCTGATAGCCCGAAGGATGTTGCCATATAGAATATTATAAAATGGAAAACAATTAGTGTAAAGGTGGTAAAATGAGTAAAAAGGTGTCTTGGGTACACGGCTTTTGAATTCTCAAATCTGTTAACTAGGCTGCGGTCAATTATAAAATTGAAATTTTTAGAGAAAAATAAAAATGTAGGCATATCGTATAATTACATAACGACATTCTTGGAACCATACATATTATGTTTTACTGTTTATTTGATTATGGGTTTAACGACTTCCTTGAGGAATTCAATGGGTTAAATCTGCCGCCCATCCCTAATTTAGAGCCACTAGTTCCGGAAAGGTGAGAGACAGTGAGTGTCATAAACACAACATTAATACTCCACGGGGATTCGAAACTGGACCCATTTCGGATGCATGATCAGATTCTAGCGCTTAGACCTCAGCGCCACTGGGGCGGTAGATATCATGTGAACTTCATCATTTCTTTATCAGAAAGTAAGCTATTACTGTTCCAGTCCTCAGAAATAATCGATATTATTAATAAGGAAATGATTTTTTTCTTTTCATGTGGCCCACGAGACCCATTCAATTTTTTTATGTTGATGGCGATTCAGGAAATGTTGAAGACCTCTTGTTCAATAGAAGCACCGGTGCTCTTACCGAAACCGAACCACGTAGTTAGTAGTGGAATAGTAATGAAATACAAGACATTTTCTTTAGGAATTCCTGCCACAGATGTTGTTTTGTACCTGATAAGGTGGCCCTTCGATCGCTAAATATGCAACATACGTTCTAGATCTCAAACTTCCTCATCTCAGTTGAAACAACGAATCGCACCGGAAGTTAGTTTTGATTTTGATTCTCTGACGGCGATGTAAGGATTTCTCGGAAAACATACAACATGTTTAAGTAACTAAGTCCAACGAAGTGAAAACGGAATTTCAATTCGACCTTTTAAAGAAATAAACCATCTTATATCAGGCTGTCATTTTACACCAAAGTTTGTTGGGTTCAGATCGAATAAATCAATCCATCCCTTGGCAATTTGGTCTAAATTTTCACTCAGTGATCTTTGCCATCTAATTTTTAAGTCAGTCTTCCGTTTTGTATAAGAAAATAATATTATAAATCTTCCCGTAATCATAATCACAACAAGCTTCCATGCCAATCCAGTTCCTGGAATTTCACATTTCATTGACAAAAGAATCCTGGCCCGACACTCGCAGTTCGGTGTAGAATTCTTGTTTCCATCTGTATTTACTCCGAAATTAACAGTTGAAGTTAAAATACGTTACAATCTTCATTTTCCAAAGATTTTCAAATATAGTAGGATGCTATACGTGGGGATTTTTAGGTATTAAAGATACAGTATCTTCCCCGGTAGAAGAAGCATCGGTTTGATATCCTGAACAGCGATAATTTATAGCAAGCTGTGTTAGTTATAACTTTTACTTACTATTCTGACCATGCTATTTAATTTTACGTAAAAGTGCAAATTTCTCCCTTTCTTCAGATCGAAAAAGTGTTTTTTGGCTTTGCCTTGCATATGCATAAAAATGGTTAAACCTGTAGAATTCTGTTTGGGTATCGAACGGGCGGCATGTATAAATGTTTTAATATTCTGTCCGGGTCACTTTACTTGAATTTATCTTTCTATTCTGGAATATGTTCAGTGAAATCAGCATGGAAAAACTATTAAATTCGAAGTTCAATAAACTTGCGAAGAAACGTACACTGACTGATGCCCTTGTAAATTTTAATAAGACTTATATACCTGTTTCAAGATTCCAACAAAGAGAACGGAAATCGCTTTGAAAAATGCTAATTTCAAAGAACATTCATCATCACATATTTAAAACGTATTTACAATTTGTTCCTTCAAAAATTCAAATGTTTTTACGCAAAAACTAAGTTAGTGTTAACAGCTACTACGAAAAAATTTATCCTTTTCCTTTTTTTTCTTTTTTTTTTCTTTTTTTGCTTGGAGGTTTAACGACCACCGTGAGCAACTCAATGGGCTATAAGCAGTCGCCCGTCCCTAATTTAGGGTCACTGGTTCCAGGGAAGGGAGAGAGCCAGTGCCATAAGACAAACACAACATCCATGCCTCACCGGGATTCAACCCCGGACCCCGTTCGGACGAATGATCAGAGGCCATCGCTTAGACCACTGCGCCACCGGGGCAGCCCTTTTTCCTTCGTTATGATTTCTAGCAAAAAAAAAAAAATGAGGTACTGTTTGAAAGTGCAACAATGTTTTTTCGTGCCGCTAGCGTAACGTTTAGACAAAACGCGCCTACATCATTTCAATGCATATTTCATAAATGAGAAAGGAAGTCCATATGGGTAAAGGACAAAAAATACACATAAATCAATAATGTAATTTATTCCTGAATTTTTTTATCTTCTTACTGAATCAATGCTGAGGGACAGTAACACCGAGCTGTCGGGGCGGAGGTGAAAAACGATATTCACTGTGCAGTATGTAATGAAAATAGTAATCGAGGTCAGGACTTGATTTATTTAGATTGTATGAAAACACTGTTTTAATAGCACACATGCAGTCAGTAGTAAGGAACGGAAATTACGTTTTCCGATGCAGCAAGAAGAAGTGATGGATCTATATCAATTCTTTGCTGAAACTACAGTTGGAACCCCAATTTCACGCTTTTGAGAGAGCTAGCATAAAAAGTCTTAAAATATGTGTAAAACGTAACACCGAGTATGAGGTAAAATAAACCTTACTGGCATGCATAATGTGTACAAAAAACCATAGCGGCAACTCGTAAAGGCATCTTTTTGAAGTCGGCACAAAAGAAAAGTTGCGGTAGGTTGGCTAACGCTTCTTGAAGGACCATCTTCAGGTGATCTGTTGCTTATGTCTTGCGTTTTCGCCGTTCTTTCGGTGAACATGCCAATGGTGTTGTCAATGGTAAGGAGTGATGGTTGGAGGATCGGTTGATTAAATTGTATAATTTTTTATTTCCTGCTTCATCTTGATTGCTACGATATATCCAAACACTACTCCAATTAAATGACATTACCACATTAACATTTTAAAACATAAAACTTTAATATTACACAAAAAAATAACATGTAGACACGATGAGTTCTTCGCTACACAACTTACGACAACTCCTCCCTCTCCGAAAGCGAATATGGAAATGACTCTCTTACGTCATACACGCAGTCGCTGCAGTGCGATGTCCATCTGTCGCTATTTATTAATCAAAATAGTATGTAAAAATTCGAGAATTACAAACCACAAGCTCTCGATTAGATTCAGATAGAGCGAATTATGATCCAATCCAGCATTTGGATATCACTTAAGCGAAGCCAAGCAGAGGTTGAGCGTGCAACATGCGGCATGGCGAGATCTTACTGTGGTGTGTCCACGGGATTTCAGAGATGGCGTGTTAGGGTTAGTCGACCGGCCTAACATATATAAATTGCGAGTTGAACAGTAGATAGTAAAATTCGGGGCGTGAAGGTTAAACGGAAGGATTTATCGGACATTGAGAAATTACAGGTTGTGTGAACTAAGAGAGCGCCGAACCAATGTACATTAGTAATACAGTACTATATTGGTATATAGTATGATAAATTTATGTTACATGTACATTTATGTAAAGAATTCAAAAATGCAGTACAAGTATGTACGTACTTACATTATTTGATGTTGGTTTAGGAAAAATCGGTAATTTACTTTTACTTTTCTATTTTTTAGTGTTTACTCAAGCAAAGCTTTCTTGCGAATTGAAAGGCATTGCAATTGTTTTTCATGAGAATAGGGACCAAGGAATCATATTTTTCATAAAAGTTTAATCCATTTAATGCTGTTTTGGAAGAAGCCATCAGTTTCGGAAATTTTGGCTACATTGTCGTCGTCATTATCTGCTTCGGACGAACAAACCATTATATCGGAGATTCTTTGAACCTCTGATGTCAGCACATTTTTACAACATGCAGTATACCCTTCAAAATCTATTGCAAGTTCACAATGAAATCATCGTCTGGCCCAATCGGAAAATCAAGTCCATTTGAATCATTCTCTGGGTTTCATGGGAACTTCTTGTGATGTTGCAAATCCGCCCTTCCTAAAAGAACGATAAATGCAAGTGCTTGTAACCCTATTCCATGAAGAAGATACGAAATGTAATGCCTTGAATACGCAGGATATTTTGCTTCCACGCATCTTCAATGTTTCAGGAATGAAGTTCAGCAAGTGTTCTTTTTTTTCGTTAACTGTTTCTGGTAAAGCCCTTTGACGGAGCGTATAATCCTCAGATTACACTATTGCATGCGTTGATCGGAGGAAATAATTGTATGAGCACATTTCGAAGTTTTAAATCAACAATGGGACGAACACGGATCAATAAATAAGATAATGTTTGGTTTTTGCAAACTCATTTTCTGATCTAGATTGTGCAAAAATCTTGTAATTTAGTTTGCGTTATCTAAGCCGTTTTATTTGCTTCATATCACTTATGGAAACTCTTCACATTTTTGAAACAACGTGGTTCCTTAGAACTGCAGAAAACCAGAGATGTTAATTCTTCACTCTCGTCGGCATTGCATCATAATAAGACAGTCAACCGCATTTTTTATATTCCTTCCCCCTCGTGGCCTGATTCAGTTTTCACAAAATATATTTCATCAGACAAAAGATTTAAAAATAGCCAGTCCCATTGTCGTTAAAAATGTCCTTCGGAGCATAATTTGTTACTAGAGCAGGTAAGGTTTGCGACTTCAATTCAATAATTCTAATGGGATCAACGCTTCCAGATTCACCATGAAGTGATCACTACATAAGACCAGAGCATTTCTTTTGTCGACCCATCCATCCATTGGAAGCTGAGAAGTTGTTTAAACCAAGCCGGGCAGCAATTCCTGAGGCCTTTTGCTTGAATATTGATCTCTTTAGAGGTTCGTTGAACCTCAAAAGGATCAATAAGTGATACTGTAATTTTCGCGCAAAATAAAGAACACTGTATTTGCAATTAAAAACATTTCGTTTGGAGCGACTCAATTGATTTCTACGTTAAGGCTTCGAAATGTGCCTATGTTCTCTCACAGACATATTTTTTTTTCTTACCCTGACAAAAATGAAACATACTTGCACAATAAGAATAGTGCTGTTCCTAGAGTTCTGTACATTTTTTTTACTTAATTTGTAACTATAAAAACATTTAAGTACATTAATTAATTTTTACACTGGTGAACTTTAAAAAACATATTCTCTCATAAATTATCTTCAAATTAGGATTTCTCTCATTAATATTTCACATTTTATATAACGCGTGTCCTATTACTTTGTATATTCCTAAATTTATCCAACATATTCACACACACACACACACACACACACACACACACACACACACACACACACACACACACACACACACACACACACACACTCTCACACACACACACACACACTCACACACTCACACACCGAAAAAAACACGACGAAATCTAGTTACAGGATTTCTTTGACCTTTTCCCACAATTCCCACACTTGGCATACAGTTCTCAATTAGCCGTGACATATTTTCAAAGACTTTGTTTATTAATATTAATATTTCTATCACTATTTTGTTCCTTGCTTACCCATTTTAACAAAATTTCCCATTGCTCACATCTCGTTCCCTAGGAGCGATCTTGATCTAATTGTTTGTGTCTTCCCTTTGTTTTTTCGTAAATTGTTTTTTTAGTACGAACGGTAGGAATGAAATGAACGAATTAGCTCACATTTGCAATCTTATTTTCCATGCACGGAACCTGAACTATTGTCACTTTTTTCAAAACAATTGATTTTGAAAAATGTCAGCATATCTCTTATAAAAATGGCTTATCAATAATCTATTTCTCATAACAAAAAAGGTGTTCCGTGAATAAAATTACTTTTGAGTATAATATTCGGTAAATGAAGTATATATCTCCTGCAAATATAATTGTCATGTTGCTATTAAGACTTGATATAACATTCACGAGAGCGAATTTTTTTCGCACATTATAAGTGCATGTTGCGGTGATATCCATACTTATAGATATTAAATTAAGGGGCAGTAAGTGTACGATATTTGCTATATGTTTATTTTGAAATTATTATTCAATAACATATACGTAAAATAAAATTACGTCAACTGAACCAATATCTTGGCCTGTTTCTTTTATTATCATCATCATTAGTGTTCTATCATTTGACAGGTCCAACGAAATATCAGCAAGTCTTGTTCCTCCAGTTTCATCTGTTCATTGATTCTTCCTTCACTTCTTGAAAGCTTCCCGTGCTCATTCTATCATCAAGCATCATTAGTCGTCTCCTTCGTCTTGGTCTCTTTCCTTCAATTTCCCCTTCTGTCATTCTTTTCAATAAGTTGTCTCATCTTAACACATGTCATTTCCAATTATATTTACATTTTCATTTCCCTGTGGTCTTTAGTAAATTCCTTTCTTCTTCAATTTTTTGTAATACTTTGTCATTCGGTATTTTGTTTTCGAACCGTTTTATTTTCTCCATTTTTCTCCATAATTATTCTAATATTCAAGTGCCACCGGCATTTTAACTTCTTTCTTCCCAATTGTTCACATATTCAGGCTCCGTACAAGGTTACGCGCCAAATATTCTGGGTACTCTCATGGTTTTTTTTTTCAAATGTTTGCTTTAGGTGTTGTAATTCGTCTTTAGTAACAGCTAACATTGCTTGGTCATCTGCAAATCTAATACTTTGTATTGTTTTTCCTCCAATAGTGGTTCCTCTTTTTCTCTTCATAATATGCTTCTTTTATCATTTCTTCTGTAAAAATATTGAAGAGCGTTGATGACAGACAGCGAGCATCCTTGCTTTTCATCTCTGCCAATCACACATTTTTTTAGTTTTTCCTACTTTTGTTTTTATTAAGGCGTCTGGTTCATGTGTAATTCAGCTATTAACTTCTGGTATCTCCAATCTAATCCTGTATAACTTAGCAGTTTCATTATTTTAAACGGGGGTAAGAGTATTAACAAACAATTTCTGTTTTACGAATGGTACAACAATCCACTGGACACTATCCAAAAGTTGTGTAATTTTATTACAACCGATTTCAAAGCTGATTTAAAAGAAAATCACAGTCCCATACCGTATTAATAAAAACATATCGTGTATTCCTAAAGGGTTCAGATTATTTTGCTTTGCCTTTGCAGATGCAGAATTACCTCGGCTTTTTAAAAGCAACTGAATCCCTGGTTCAACAATACATTTTTAGTGCATTTGATACTAGTATCAGGAAGAACAGGGGAAAAAAATATTTCCAGTTTCTAACAATATGATTTCTGAGACTGCCTGAGATTGAGCTATTCTTACGAAATAAGATACAAAAACTGTGAAATGTTCTCTCACATTTGGGATCCATAGATGCAAAACTTGACGTTAAAACGCGGTTTTACGGAGAAGCATGTATTTTGGGGGCGGTTTGGAAGTGTGATGGTGCAACAGTCATAGAAAATTACATGAACGGGCAGATTTTTTAATTCACCTGTTTGTTTCCAATAACACAGCTCAATTTGTGATAATTAGTTTGCAGAAATAAAACGGACGTTCGCTTATCTTTTACAAATGTATTTCCTAGTCACTCACACTTTCTCAGATACTAAACAATATTTTAAATTGAACATTCTAAGTAATTCTGAATGTTGTCACGATTTTGTTATTATGTCTGATAATATGACGTTTTATTTGCATATGATAAATTGAGCATATTTGTCAAGTTCTACAAAATTTGCTAAAGGACGAAATCGGGTAGAGATGGATTCATGTTTTCAGCTGATCCCGAAGGGAAAGTTTCCAGTTTTACTTATTGTTTGCGTATATCCCTAAAGACTTGAACTTTGAGCAAATTTTAATATAACTACGATATGTATTGAGGGGACAAGAGAGTGAATTATTAACAAACTCAGTTTTTTATTTAAATTAATTGTTTGATTATACAACAGCCTGCAGCTTGAACGACTTCATAACGATTCTGGCAGTGTGGCATGACGCGTTTATACTATTGGTAATGGTCATCACCAGCAGGGAAACACAGCTGACATGAATGTTAAACTTGGTCTGCATCGATGTTCAGATACCTGACAGCTGGCCGTCCCGGTGGCGCAGTGGTCTAAAGCGATGGCCTCCTGATCATTCGTCCGAAAAAGGTCCGGGTTCGAATCCCGGTGCAGGCATGGATGTTGCGTTTGTCTTACGGTACTGGCTCTCTCTTCTTCCCTGGGACCAGTGACCCTAAACTAGGGACGGGCGACTGCTTATAGCCCATTGAGTTGCTCACGGCGGTCGTTAAAACCTCCAAATAAAAAAATACCTGACAGCTGTCAGGGAATGTAGTGTTGGAAAAATGGAGCATAATGGGTCCCAAGAAAACATCGTCCATAGCATAACACGGTCGCCGCTGACCTGTTTCCTCACAAAAAGGCATCCAGATGCCAGTGCCTACGTTGGCAATCGTCGTATCCGCGTTTGGCCGTTTACGTGATGCACAAGGAATCCTGGTTCGTCAGAACCAGGCTACTTTCTTTCCGGTCATCCACGGTACTATCCCGATAACCGTGGGCCCATATCATGCGGATCCACGATGACGCGCTGTGAGCATTTGGGGACCCGGATTGTTCCCTCGGCTACGCAGGCCAATGCTCAGAACGCTGCATGAACTGTGGTGCTGTGTCACATTGCTCTGATCACCACTATTATAGCTGCGAGTGATTTGTTGTACTGTGGTCCTTGAGGTATAAGCGGGGATAAATGCGCGGCAGTGCTCCGCTCTTATGTGGCATCAGTGAGCTGCGGAAGAGACACGGCTGGACGACGGTTTTTCGTTTTACCATCTGCTCACCACTTTTGACACGTACTCACTACAGCGGGTCGTAAACAATCCACATGCTGGGCTTGTTCCGCAATCGTAGTTCTTAGGCGTCGTGCCATCACTCATTTGTCCTTTATCAAACTCCGAAAAATTTGCTGATTTTCCCATTCTTGACTCCGAACACTGCATTAACGGAAACGCGCTCATTTCTCTAGAATGGGTGTGATCATAATGTAATGGCTCATCGGAGTGTTTGTGTATCTCAATCTCTCTCTATATATTATATTTTTTCTCATTTCAACACTTTTTTCTTACATGAGGAAAGAGCCTACGTTTCTTTGTGCTTTCAAATGTTTCGCTTTTGCAAGCGTTCTGCAAAATTGATCAGTTCGTTTTTTGACTTAAAGAAATTCTTTTCAGTTTTATAAAATTATAAATTGCTTTCCCAATAATATAGTGTAAATGAAATACCATGAGAATCTCGTGTTTCCCTTTGAAAGCGGTAAAATCAATTGACTTCACAATGACACATACAAAGAAAAATTATCGGCGGTTTAAATCTAGTGAGTAACCACAACTATTTCTGTCTTTAATGGTGTCATATTAAAAAAAGCGGAAGGAACACCGATGGATTCACCTGTCTTCAATCCTTGCAGGAGCAATATTTTAGACCTCTAGAAGGCCTCATCTTTTCTAAATTGTTTTAATAAATTTTGTGTGCATCCGCTGCGCTCCCGATATATTTTTAATATGAAAACATGGAGAAGAGGTTTTAAATTATTTCATGCACAAGATAAACTGCCTGCACAATACGATTCATTTAACAATGGATCCTGAAGTGAAAGGGACGCTGAATTACCTACACCTCAAACTCAAAAGAAATGATACATTCAACGTTATTTTAAACCAACCACAGTATCGAGCCTTGTTCCACCAACACGTGATTCTATAGAACTTACACTAAAGAGCACGATTGAATTGGAGATACCTGTCTAGTAACGTATATCAAAACCTTTCGCCCTGATGACGGCGGGCGATTCGTCTCGGCATTGACTCGATAAGACACCGGGAGCGTTGGGAAGCCATTATGGATACAGGTGAAACTCCTGAACAAGCTCCTCACAGTTCACGAAGATTTGATGGAGGGGGTCAGGGTCTCGAACATCTTCTCTGATGGCATCCCAGATGTGTTCCATGGGATTGAGGTCAGGTGACCTAGCTGGCCAAGCAAGCGAGGTCACTTCGGTGGAGTATTCATCGAACCATTCGGATTCAATTCGGGAGCAATGGCAAGGTGCATTGTCTTGTTGCAGGATGAGGTGTCCCCAGTGGGATGTTGAAGTCGCACAAACGGAAGCAAATGGTCGTCTAGGATTTCCCGGTACGGTTGACTTGTGAGGGATAATGTCACACGTACCAGGGGTCCCATTTCAGTCCAGTGTAAACAGTCCCCACACGAGAATGCCACCCCCTGTGGCTTGAAGAGTACCTGGCTGGCAAGAAGGATCCATCGCTTCATGTGGTTTGCGCCGTACTCGTATCCTGCCATTCGCATGTACCAACGTGAATCTCTGGACTTATCAGTCCAGGACAATATTTTTCCTTCTTCTTCTGCGGCCAGCGCGCTGTTGACATGAAAAGTAGGAGGTGGTCACAATAGTGTGATTCGGCTGTGAATAAATATTTGATCTGACGCCCCTAGTATGTAAATTTAAATTTCCTAAACAATAGATCAGCGAGAAATACGTTTGCAGTTAAAGCTGCGCGGAAAAAAATTATATTTGTAATACCACATCCAGACACAGGTGCAGAGGGAGTTGTAGGGAAATTTAGTGAATGCCACACATTTACTTTAAATAATATTATGATTGGGAAGGCATACTGAAATCCAATCCACAGTTGCAAACACGTATCGGAAAACAATCAGGGTTTCCAAAGTCAAACCTCTTGCCGTGAAGCACATTTTAATGATATTCTTTAGGAACTGACCGTAAGGTTTTATTGTAGTAGCCGATATGTATATAGAAAAGAATTTCTCAATTCAGTTTTCTCGCCCGGAGGCTCAGTGGTCTAAGCGATGGCCTCTGATCATTCGGCCGGAACGGGGTCCGGGTTCGAATCCCGGGAGAGTGCAGTGATGTTGCGTTTGGACTTACGGCACTTTTCTCTCTCCCTTCCGTGGAACCAGCAACCCTAAATTAGGGACGGGTGATTGCTTATAGCACATTGAGTTGCACACGGCCGTCGTTAAACCTCCAATGAAAAGAAAAAAAAATCAATTTCTGGACCCCTCCCTTAGGGCTATAAATACATTGCTAGTAGATACATGAGCTTACCCTTTTCTTTTGTTATTAGTTTAATAAACACTGTTAGTACTCTAATTAATACGATAGATTGGTCGTCCGAATTTTGGGCACCTGATTCTATAGAGGAACAAGGCCAGTGACGTAAGACAGACACACCGCCCACTCCTTACAAGGGACTCCAGCTTTTGGCCAGTAGGACATATTGGATTCTTGTGGAACCGGGCTGCTATTAGGTCACGCTTTCTTCCGTTGCAATTTTTGCGTTAAGAATTAATAGAAATAATAAACAAAATATTTTATAATACAATGATATGCCAAAGAACAGAAAACATTTCATAAGAAGAATGTTAATTATAGAATGCGTGCTTATGAGTCGTAGTTGAGAAGCTCTTTTATTTTATGATTAAGAAATAGTAGAAAAGCTGTTTGTCCAAAGGAGTATTTTGGCCAAAGAAAGATTTTACCTGTAATTTGAGGGTTTCAATCTTCTGATACTGCTAGGTATACAATGAAAATTAAAAAATCAGTTGATGCCTGTATAAAATATAGGTTTTCACCAACCGGATTTCATACAGATATTTCTATGTTCTTTGTATGGAAATACACTTGTTTCATTGTATGAAAGAAAGGTAAAAGAAAGCATTTTCGAAGTAGGGAGCATTAGACATTCTGAACATATCTAACCTGAGTGTGCAACAAGAGGCATTGTTGAAACTTCACGAAAACTCTTGTGATTTAATTTACAAAAGCTGTATGGCATGCAGATTGAAATCTGTGAATTTCGAATATGTAGATAGAACAATGTTAAGGTAATAATAAAAAGTAATATTTAAACTTAAAGGAAACTGTGCTAGAAGCTTTCAGCAAATAATGTGAAAAATTATAATAGTTACTTAAACGAAATTCTAAAAAAATACTACATATCCTTCTGTAAGACACGATTAACAACGCTCCTGAGGAGCTATCTGATCGATTAAAACATAGAATTATAATTTGAAAGTTGGCGGGACCAAATTTCATTAGTCCAATAAATGCCGTTGTCTTGTAGGTAAAATTCTGTCAACACTTGAACGATATGTTAACTTCATAAAAAGTGTTTGAAGTGTAATGTTTCATGACGATAATTTCATCGATTACTTAAAGCGATATCGAAAAATTCCGAAGGACGTGCACTACACTGGTTCCCCGAATAACTTAATTAACAATTTCATTGAAAACGTTACATAAGGGAGCATTAGATTGCTTAGTTGGATCGAAATATTGCGTTTTCGAGAGAAGACAACTATAATTTTGATTTGAACTAAGAAAATGCACTTCATTTTTTTTGACATTGAAAAGAGCAATCACGGATCGTTATATTAACAATATCAGAAGGTAGAGATGATAATTTGAACTTTCCATGTCCCCTAATATCCAAGCAGGATATTTTGAACTGCTGATAAGAGAATCGAATGCGTATACATTTATTTGTATTAAACATACATCACAAACAGTAGGTTTCATACAATAATATAAATCCTCAATACAGACATTTAACGTGAACTAGAATCATCAAACAGATGTCATCGCTCTTTTCACGTTTATTAGTGAGTCATGGAAACATTCTCATTGGCCGCCACCGGGAATCGAATCCAGGGTCTTACAGTTACGTGTGCTGTAGGCAATCTGAAAACATATCGTTCGTTGCTGTCATGGATAAAAGGAGAGATTTATCAGTAATGCAAAAAGGGATGATTACACAGGCCTGCAACCAAAAAAGTGTTTAGAAACCACCAGCTGATTCTGATAGATTTTTGGATGCTGATTTCAGGAAAAATAGGCAAAAAATTCCATCACGTACCATTTTTACACAAATTGAAAATTTTGATTTTGGTAGACACCAATCCATTGTGTTATAATCTACTAAGGAAGGGGATGAGCATTTAGTGTCTTAAGTACTCATTACTGGAGAAAACTGGAACTTTTCAGGGCAGTCTCTGGTGCGAAAAAGAAAACAATTTTCAAGTAATAATATGTCCAAGAAAAACGTTTTGTTTGGACAGATTTTACTTCAAAATGGCTCTTATTCGTCGAGAGCCTACGTTAAAAATCAACATGATTCACCAGTCGTTATCATGAGGAGAATTCCAGGAACATCAAGTGTGACCGGAAATGAGTTAGTTGATGACTCACCCCCTTTCGTTCCTCTCCCCTATTCCACGTTTCCCGCTCTTTGCTCAGTTGTACTTTGATCTTCGAGTAAAACGGCTGTGTGCTGAGCAGTGCAGTTTTTCTCAAGGTGTTATATCTCTAGAGGTTAAAATTTTTTCCGGCAGCGGACGAGTATACTCATTTTTATAGTTTTAATTTTTAAAGTTTTAACCTATAAAATGTACTAAATGGCAGCAAGGGCTTGTCTTAATTCGCCTGATTCCTTTTGTTATATTTTTGAGCAATTTGTAGTGAAGAAATATAACAGATTTTGTGAAGAAAGTATATTATGCATATTTCGGTGTAAAACTTGGTGACCAGAATAAGTCATGGGCCCCACATAAAGTGTGTTACCCTTGTGTAGAAGAATTGCGAAAGTGGTCAAAAGGCACGAAAAAGTGTTTCCGTTTTGGAAACCCTATGATCTGGAGGGAACCTAAAAATCATAGTGATTACTGCTACTTCTGTTCATGTAACGTGCAGGGGTACAATTTAATTAATAGGAGAGAAATATTTTAACCAAACCTCCCGTCGGCAATACGCCCTGTTCCTCATAGCTCAGAAATACCTGTACCTAAACCTACTGAGAAACTAGAAGACATTCCTGAAGACTCTGAAGACGAAGGTCAGGCTTATGACGAGGATTTCACGGTGTTTCAGATAGCAGCGAGCCCTAACCTTTTTCCTAGCTGAAATTGAATGCTTTAGTCAGAGACTTAGGCCTTTCTAAAGAATCTTCAGAACTCTCAGGCTCTAGGCTAAAGAAAAGAGGAAAATAACCTCTTTCTCATGATTCAGAAAGAGAGAAACAGATTTCGTTCCATACTTTTCTCAAGATAGTGGCTTGGTTTACTGTAGCAATGTCCCTGGATTGATGGAGATGTTTAATATACAGTATGACGTGAACGAGTGGAGGCTGGCTCTTTATTGACTCGTTAAAAGAAGCATCAAAGCAGTGCTTCTGCATAATGGCAGCAAGTATGCTTCAGTGCCATTAGGGCATTCTGTGTACCTGAAAGAATGTTACGAGAATTTAGCCTTGATTCTCACCAAATTGAAATATAAAGATATTAGATGGACGTTATGCGGTGATCTAAAAGTGCTTTCCATGCTTCTTGGACAACAAGCAGGATACACCAAGTACCCTTGCATCTTGTGTGAATGGGACAGTCGGGATAAGGGCAATCACTGGATCAAAAAGGAGTGGCCGCATAGGAAAGCATTAAAACCTGGAAACAAAAATGTAGTAAAGGAAAGTTTGGTTGATCCCAGTAAAGTCCTCTTGCCTCCACTTCACATCAAGATTGGCTTGATGAAACAAATTGTTAAATCTCTATCAAAAGAATAAGAGTGCTTTAAATACCTTGGCAACAAGTTTCCAGGATTGTCGGAAGCAAAACTAAAGTAAAGTGTTTTCGTAGGTCCTGATACTCGGAAACTTTTTACAGATGAAGTGCTTGAAAGTAAAATGGTTTTGAGTGAAAAAGGGGCCAGGGGAACTTTCAAGGAAGTCGTCAAAAATTCCTCGGGAACTTTAACGAACCCAACTTTAAATGTATCGTGGAAAACACGTTAACGAAATTCAAAGACTTGGGTTGTTCGATGAGTTTGAAAGTGATTTTTTTTAAAATCGCATTTGGACTACTTTCCCGAAAATCTAGGTGCTGTTAGTGAAGAACAGGGAGAAAGATTTCACCAAGATATCAAGGAGATGGAGCGTAGACACCAAATTAGGTGGAACGTCAATACGATGGAGGACTACTGTTGGATGCTGCACAGAGAAGACCCGCAAACTGCCAACAAGAGCCAAAGTGCCAAAAGGAGCTTTCAGGGGAAAAGGAAAAGACAGCATATGGACCTATGAATACCAGGATGTATTAACAATGGTAACTGCTCTTATTAATATAATTCAGCAAATCATTTCCAATAGTTTGATAAATAATAAATTTGTAAATAAAACACTTAAAAATATTTTGAAAAGTCCTACTTTCCGCCAGAATATTTAAAATAGGCATTCTTCTCCATATGTTCAAGCCCAGTTTGTGAAAAATCTTTACGTGGTTGAGAAAAATGGATGCCATAATTGAAATCAGCGCACCAAACAATATAAAAATCAGTCATTACATTGCAAACACTTTTTCATGACTCAAATTTTGCAGACCTGTGTTATCATCAAAAGTAAAATTTTATCATCAAAAGCAACTCTTAGTAAAATTATATCATCAAAAGCAGAGTAATGCCAATAACCAATTACACAAATTTCAACGAATCCAGGGATTACGGAGAGAATCCCTTTCCTCGCATACCATCGACGTTTAAACAGTAGAAGTATCACTACTGACATGTAAGAAATGCAGGTCTTTGAAATGAATAATTCTGTTTGTATTAAAACCGTCAATTGAAAAATTGGTATAAACATGACTTTTCTTTTCTTGCGCTTTGAGGGCCATGTTTGCTTTGGGGCACAGTTTTTAAATGTTATTTCTGCAGCTAAGTCGTTTCCGGTACTTGTAGGTAAAAACACTATGTAGGTAAATTGTAAAAATTTACCTACACATTTTTTTTCGCCGTATCTCCATTTCATGTTTCCCTGACAACCGAGAATAACGATAGTTTTTTTTAACCATGCTGTATATCTATACATTAATACTGATCTTTATTCATGCAATTATATGTAGATGAGGTATCCATCAAACGAAAATTGGGAATGCATAGAAAGGTAATTGTTAACTGTGTGTCTCTTTTTTCAATTTTCTAACTAAAATCTTCACTGAGAGCAGTTTTTAACGCTTTAATTATTTCTTTAAAGTTTCGAATTTAGAAAAAAAATAATTAGAAATTTAGAATATAGTACCTTATTAAATCTCGTGGACTACTTTTAATAAAATACAAAATTATAATTTTTGTTTTTTTATTTGAAAAATAAGATATATAAATTATTCATATTAAAGTCTTTAATATATTCAGATTTTCTTCTTTGTTTAAATTAACCTTTAAGTAGGCAACAATATTAGGTATTAACAATTGTAGAGATTTTCAGTTAAGAACTTCAGCATTTATTTTTACCTCTTTGTTATTTAACGGTAAAAATGGCACTGACAATATTACGGATATGCCTTCTTTGTCAGCCAGAGCAAAAATTGTTTCGTATTAATACCAGGATAGGAAATAGAATTTCGGAGGACTGAGAGATGTGACAATTGGTGGTGGATTACGTAAGCCCAAACGTTTGAAATCTCACACATTGCTAAGTCCATGAGAAAGACAAAATTTCAGCAAATCGACATTTGGAAAAAAAGGGTCGTTCTTGCAGGAGAGAGTGATGAGCAGTAAGACAAATTATCTTTTTTTTACTTTCCCGTAAAACATACAGGGGTTGTCCAAAATAATGGAAACACCTTGCTGAAAACAATTACTTTGGATTGTGCTGCTTTTTGAGTAAAACGAAAATGTAGGTACATTTGTTTTGTAAAACAGTGTTGCTTATAGTATCAAATTTCTGTGTGATTGCATTGTAAATCGGTGTTTGCATAATTTCGTTCTAGGTGAAGGTAAATAGACTGGCCTGTAGGACTTCCAAAGACGGCAGATTGTAGAAGCCCGTCTCGTTGGTGCGTCGGTAACCACAGTTTCACAGGTATTGGTGGTTTCGAGAGTTACCTTGTCGAAATTGTTTTGTATTGATATCAGGAGAGAAAATAGAATGACACCATACAAAGTTCACGGCACAACATCATCTGCAAAACACAACTGTGGAAGGAAAACCAAACTCACAGCGAGGGACAGGAGGGCATTAAAGAAGATTGGGGCCACAAGGAAGAAGACCAGGGCGACGAAAGTGACTGTTGAGCTGAATGCACATCTCCAAAACCGAGTGTTGACCCATACCATTCGAAGGGAATTGCAAAAGCGCAATCTTTACGGCTGAGCTTCGATTGCAAAACCCCTGGTGACACAGGTGAATATGAAACGGAGACAACAGTGGTGCCAGGAGCATAAAACGTGGACTGCGATTCACTGGGAACATGTCTTGTGTTCCGGTGAATCAGGTTTCTCAATATTCTCCACCGCAAGACGGGCATACGTGTAGAGAACCCCCACAGAAGCGTACAACCCAGATGGTCTTCTTCCCATGGTGAAGCATGGAGGCGGTTTCGTAATAGTTTGGGCCATTATCTCGTGGTTTGGAGCAGGACCCATTATCACCTTACATAGACTGATCACTAGCGGTGACTCTGTCACTCTTTCGGCCGGCCATGTGCATTCAGCGGCACCATTACGGTTTGTAACACCTTTTAAGATGGTAATGTCCTGATCCCGAAAGGTCGAACTGCTCAATCATGAGTTGAGGAACATTAGAATGAAGTTGCACATCTTCCCTGGCCTTCATAATCATTGGACTTAAACATCATTGAGTTCCCGTAGTCTATGTGGAAAATAGAAAGCGATCCCGTCATCCTCCTCCGGCGTCTCTCAAGGAATTTGAGCAGTTTCAGCAGGAAGAATGGTGCAACATACCACTATCCAACGCCTGTATGCGTCCATTCCAAAGAGGATTCGAACAGTTTTAAATGACAAGGGTGCTCCCACACCATATTAGGTGCGTAACACCTATTGTTTCAAGGTGTTTCCATTATTTTCGACAACCACTGTACATTGCATTTAAAAATAAGGAACTCGGCGATGTGATGTAGAAAACGACATAGCCATTTTTAGACATTGAAAGCATCATTTAAAATATCACATTCATTTGGTTTCACAATTCAACGACAAATTTTGATTTTTCACAGGGTGTTTTTATATAATTAGAAAATATTGAATCATTTATGCGGCTCCAAATGTAAAGCCCGTTGAATAGTGTTGAAAGGATGATCCACGGTTCTCAGCAGAAAGTTTAACGTTCATTTGAAAAAAAAGAGGGGAAAAGCTTTCCTTGTATTACAACTCGAATAGTTTATGGTGTAAATAATAAAATTATGGGCACCTCTTTCATGCTCCATTGCAATCGGGCAGTAATAAGCATTTTCATAAATTGGCACTTGCAAACATATCGGCAGTTTCTAACAGCAGAAGATTCCGTATTTCGACACATTATGTTTGTCTTCTGAACATTGATGATATAGTCGCTTGACCCTTTTTCGTCTTGTCAGGAGGTCCTCTTGCTCGGCTTTTTCCTTTCTTTTCTTTCACGAAGACTACTTTTCAGATGTTAATCGACTACAGACTTTCTTGTGTGATCGACGGAAACTTTGTAGGTTGTGCTGAACATTACGAGATGGTAAACGTGAAAAGTACTGAATATTCATTTTATCTATCCGGGGCAGAAATATTTATAACATTTTTCTTGGGTTTTGGTTCAGGCATTTTTTCAGTGTCTGTTTACGCAAACTTGGAAACTGATTATAATTCCGTTGGAAAATATGTTGCTTGTATGAATTCTCACAAACGACAGAGCACAGTGACGTAGAAGAGCAGGCAGCACGAATGAGAATGAGCAACTGTCGTAGAAAGGATTTTCAAGCAATTTTCGGAGCAGTCCAATAAGGAAAAATAGGGAGAAGGGTTTAATCAAAAACAGCAATTATTGGAGGTTTTAAGTTTCTCTCAGAAACATAGCAATTAACGGAGGTTTTTAGGTTTCTCTTAGGAAAATAGCAATTATTGAAGGTTTTTTATGCTTTACATACTGTATATACACATTTATGTTTGTTAAAATTGCAATACCAGAGAAAGTGTTCCGATCGGACTGCAGCACGCACGAAATGTATGTCACGTGAATAAGTGCAAATGATTACAATTGCAGTTCACATACAATTGATTCGGGACAGCCAAGTTCTCTTGGCTACCCCGCAGGAGGTGTAATCGTAAACCCACAGCGTAAGTTCCCACACCCGATTCCCGGAATTTAAGTCAGTAAGAAAGCTGCAGTAACTGAGTATGACCCACCACAGTACAGGAAACCCTTATGAACCGCTGAAGGACTTTAAGCAAGACTATGTGTTTTACAGCTGGAAAGCGGATATTCCTTTTGCAACATTGCCACTCGCGTTGCATGGAAACCCAGAAAAGTGATGCGACTAACGCACCAATAAAAAAAAAAGATCTGCTGCTATGGCGCCAAACAGCGGACGAACGATAGGAAAGAACGTCATCTCCACTGTATGGCGTCAACGGACATAACAGCAACTTCCTGAGGGTCAACACGACAGTAAAGCTTTATATCAAAGAGTTACGTACCACAGCTTATCTGAAAAGGAAGAATCGTGAAGGCTCTAAATTATCTCACGTGTGATGACGATTGATAAAGCAAATTTGAGCCACTGGATATTTTTTGAATGCAGCATCAATCGCAATAGGCTGGGTCTGCCCCAAGTGTAGTACGAATGAAATATATCCTTACAAGCGCATTCCTGCGTCAGTCTAATAAATTATGTTGGTTGAAATACGCACTTTGGGATGACGCTGTCGTAGATGTCAGAACAATGTTCTAATCTAAATACATAATTCTTTCTGATATTCCGTCGAACAATCCAAGAAATTAAAGATATGATAGATTACATCGCTTTTAGCATAGCTTGACATTTGAATCCGTAGAATGTTAGGATCTGTTGACTATCACGTACTAAAAGTGTTAAGCAACACTTCCTTACCAGGCCTTATTTTAAAGTAAAGTGCAGGATGTAGCCCAATTGAAAGCAATGGGAGTTGTCTACTTTTAACAACAATTAACCGCAGATTATGTTGTGCACCTACATTTTTACCTCCAGAAAGTGATACCCATGTGTAACTGGATCTCACAATTTTATAACAAAAATTTTAACTTATAAACTCGTTCAACTAACGGGTGCATATAGTATTTTATCAAAATAACATTAGTGTGCTGGGAGTTCGGAATAATCCTTCGCAATTGGAATAATGCGATCATTGTTCATTTGAATAAGAGAAAAAATGATCAGATTGACTGCAAGAACTATCGTGGCATTAGGCTACTGATACTGAGTGTCCCAGAGAAAGTGTTATGTAAGGTCACTATTAAAAATAAGGTGTCTTACATCAGAGAAATTCTGCGATGTTCCGAGTGGTTTTATGCCTGGTAAAGGCTGCACTAACCAAATTTTCTCATTAAGCATAATGATTGAAAAGGATCTGGCTGTTGGTGAGAAAGTTGTTGCCGCCTTCATAGATTTAGAGCAATTTTACAACCGAGTAAATAGCACACTTTTGTTGAAAGTATTGAATAAATACTGTGTTACTGGAAAGTTGTAACATACGGTGCTAAACAAAGTTGTAAACTGTGTGAAGAATAGGATCGGGGAATTGATATGGGAGCCCAATGCGTTAAGTGAAAGTTGGGGTGAATAATTCTGTGAGTTATTAGATCAAGAAAGTAAAGGCAATTCTGAGGCAGAAGCAGGTTATGTCACAGTGAAGGATGAAAGCACAGGAGGTATCTAAAGAGAAGAGGTCTGTAAAGCTCTAAAATCTCTTCAGAATGGTAACGATCCGATAACTGATATCATAAGATATTAAAATATGGTGATACCTCTGTAATTCACAGGTTAATTCAAATTTGCCAATTGTGTTGGAAGTTAGGAATAGTCCTTCTGGGTCGGAAGGACGCTATTATCGTTCCCTTGTATAACGGAAAAGGTGATCAGACTGACTGCAAGATATATCGTGCTGTTAGCCGACTGAGTGTACCCGGGAATGTGCTAGGTTCGTTGATACATTTCATGGCGCAAGGGGCTATAAAATTCGCCAAAAGAGCGCCGAAAGTGTTTGGTAAGGTCATTATTGAAAAAGTACAAGGTATAACATCAGAGAAAGTGTGGGATGTTTAAAGTGGTTTTATGCCTTGTAAAGGCTGCGTTAAACCAAGTTTCGCGTTACGCAGGATGATTGAAATTGTATCTGGCTGTTGGTAAGAAAGTTTTTGCTGCCTTCAAAGATTTTGAGAAAGCTTACGACCGAGTAAAGAGCAAACGCTTTTGTGAAAGGTATTAAATAAACATGGTGTTACTGCGAATCTACTTAACAGTGTTAAAGCCATGTATTCCTGCAGCAGAGCTTGTGTACGAGTGAATGGTATTTTATCAAAATGGTTCTTTTTTAGTGCAGGAGTACGACAAGGTTGTGTAATATCACCATGACTGTTTAATGTATTATTGGATGCATGCATGCGTGATGCCAAGATGAACAATACTGTTTTATGTCTTGGTAATATCCATGGGTGCAGATTGCTGTCTTCTGATGAAACAGTCCTGTTGGAAGTACTATCAGTTCCTCACTCAAAAACCTTAATTTGGTGTTTTCCTTATTTATACTGAGTGCAAAAGTGAGTTGCAGAGTACTTTTTTCCGAATGTACGAAGTTTACATGAAATTCAAACTCAGTATAAATAAGGGAAAACCCAAAATTATGGTTTTCGAGCCAGGAGCTGTTAGTACTGAATGTAATATAAGTCTAAATGGCTTATATATAAGTGTGAATGTAATATAAGTCTAAATGGCTTATATATAAGTGTGAATGTAATATAAGTCTAAATGGCTTATATATAAGTGTGAATGTAATATAAGTCTAAATGGCTTATATATAAGTGTGAATGTAATATAAGTCTGCTTGACCAGGGTTTGTGTATTTAGGAAGCATGTTTTAGAGAGAGAACAAATTGGATGGTGAAATTAGTAGGCGTCTGCATTCTTCATTAAAAGCCATAGCTGGTTTGGTAGGTTTTCACACGAATGATGGGTCTCAAGAGAGTCCCGCATAGCTGTTTATGAAAGTGCAATTATTCCTACTGAGATGTATGGCAGTAAAGCCTAGGTACTACAAAAGAAAGATAGGAGTCGTTTGTGTGCTGGAGAAATGCATTACTTACGGAGGGGGAGGGGGTTTGTGGCAAGACATGTTTTGATCGTGTGAGGAATGAAAATGCGTTGCAGTTGTACAATGTGAAGCAAACTGTTGTTAGCAAGATGAAGACTAACATGCTCTGGTGGTTTGGCCATGTTGAGAAAATGAGTAATGAAAAGCTTATTAAGAAACATGTTTAGCCCTAGTGCATGAAGTATAGAAGGTCTTGTGTCCGTTGAGTGATGGCTTTCAGAGAAGCTCGAGTTTTGTGTCGTGGGGCTATAAATGGAGACGTTTGATACAGCAACAATTAGTAAACAATCGGTTAAAATTTACCTGATCATTTGTATTTCTTTGTAGAGCTAACCTCTTGATCACAGAGAAAATCTTAATGGTATGTATGTATGTATGTATGTATGTATGTATGTATGATTTGGAACAAGGATTGAAATCGGTGAAGTTTTCAGTTTGATTTTCATAAAACATTTTTTATGAAGTAATGCATGAATAAAATTCAGACATTCGATCGCACAATAGTTATTCCATCCCGCCAAGCTCATGGCATTACTTTTAGAGTTTAAATTTCATGATTTACGAAGGTTCAGCGTGTTTACGTGCCATATGACGTGTAGAGAGAATTAATCCTTGCGAAATTTGGAATTTAATTTGCTGACTGCAGATTTTACCTGTCAACTATGCACCAACTAGAATATTTCTAACCCATGAAACTCCCAAAAAGCCACTTTCAAAGTCGCACTGAGGTCGTGGCCTTTCAGATATAACAGAAATATGTTATTTTATCCATAATTTTGTCCCCTGATTCTTCGCAAAATTTGAGGGTTATCCCAAACTCATTGATATTAAGATTCATAGGTTTCCAAATTTGCGTTCAATCGAAAATATTGTGCCTATTCTGTAGCTGAGAGGTGAAATGTACTACTTGAGAATCTTTCGTTCGAGATGGGCAGGGATTCGGTTCTCAGATGAGGCATTGGTGATGCTCTTGCCATACGATTCGTCTGCTTTCCTTCACCGGAAATAATTTGCCTAAATTAGTTATACATACATGAGTAGTTACTTTGTAATTATGAACACATGTATACGTGAGTAGTCTGCGTAAGTTCTGTAAGTTTACAATTCAGAGGAGAATGACTTCTTCTTATTTTCCAAGTAGTGAAATTGCGCTTGCATGAACTGCGTAATTATCTGAGGAAGTACATCGAATGAAGGAAAGTAAATGCTCAAATTTATCTTTGCAAATGAAAGGTTTTCCTTTAGAACTCTTAAAAATAGCAATTGAAATAAGCCTGATGGTTTCCGTTGGTTTCAGACAAGTGCGATGTTTTTTGTTTTGTATTTTTTTATTGAAGAACAGGTTGCGTTATTGTATATGGTTATCCTTTGGCGGTGCTCACCAGACGTTTATTTGAGTATGAGCATGGACTAGAAAACGAAAAAGTAATATCTTATGAAGACTTCCAGTTATGTTTTTGTAAACACGGAATACAGGTAAAAAGCATTTTCTAAATGTTTTTACCCTCCCGTCTGCTATATTGGATACAAAAGTAAATTATTGCGTTGAATGATACCTTTAGATTTCTTTGTGATTGCGTTAAAATCATCCTTGCTACTTTTTTAGCGCTAGGAGCTCCTCTACACAACACAAATACTGATAATGATTTATCACATTTTCTTCTTTTTTTTTTATTTCTGAGAAAAATATCAACACGGACAAACACCAATATGTGTCCTCTAAAAAAAGGTTCGCAACATTAAAACTGATCCTTATGAGTCAGTTTCGGTGTGGTTTTTATTCTTAGCATACTGGCAAAAGACTTCACTACCTCCAGACAAATTTTATCGTAAATATCCATTCGAAAAAAAATTAAACCCAGTGTCAATGTGCTTTTGGAATTTAATATATGCAACCTTGTTAATATTTCCATGTCCTTCGTAGATATCTTCGCACAGTTATCTGAATAAAGAGGGCAATTTCTCGTGGAATAGAAGGGATTGTCAATAAAAGTTGGGATTTCCAGCACACGTGTGACCTTTTGTTCTCCCTTCTTTACAGAAGACAGAGGAATCACTGGTAATAGATTTTGTAATAAGGAGCTGGTTTTTTTAATTCATGAATGAGCAGATTATGATTTTGTAAAATTAATCTGTTTTTTCGACAGGTACATTTTAGTTCTTTTTCGTATAACTGAAGACAAATGTTACTGTAAACATACCTGCTGCTAGGAACTGCGTTCTTTCTCAACAGTTACATCTTGATTTTGTAATATAGTTGACACTCACTTGTGGAAAAAATAAGTAACCAGTGCTGCTCAAACATTTTTCAATTTCAACAACCTTTGAAATCTTTGTCAATTACGTAAATATTTTATTCATCATTCGTACCTCCTTAACATAGTCAAATTTTATAATGTCGATGTACCTACAGTTTATGAACACCAAACTTAAAGCAGGGGCTATTTAAAAGAACCTTAACTCTGAGTTTCGCATATCGGAATATTCCTCAAAAGTATGTTAAAATTAAGTATTTGAAGAAAAACAACGAATTTGCTGGTTTTGTTGTCCATCATTACTCCGAAGGATATTATCAAGCGTTATAGATACAGTGAATATAAACCATTTCATCACTTTATAGGACATAATCTTATATATTATGCGGATAAATTTAAATAACAGGAAACCAAGTATGTCCTGTTTAAGATCAAGTGGATATTAAAAGAAAGGAAAAAAGATGTTTTGCATGTCCTCTCCGTAGCATTTCTATGGAAAAACAAACTGAAATTAATCTTGTGTGATAAAACTGAGTACTATTTTAATAATTAGAAATACCTCACGATTAATTATTGGTATTTGGTTTGGTTTATAAGTGCTGAATTAAAAACCGCTGTATTTTTTTTATTTGTGTGCAGTATTAATTTTTGAAAATAAATTATATAAATTATGTTATTTGATGAACTGAAATATAGAGATTGGGTGCGATTCTCAAATTTAAAAAAACGCTTAAAAACGCGACTTATATGACAATAAAAAATGAACTGCTCTTTTGGCTGCTACGGTTTCATATTTGGATGATTTAGCAGTATTGTACTTTCCGTACAGGGAAGTATAAGGTTTATCCATAGGTTAAAATAAGTCATGGTATTTTGAGTAAAAGTACGCACGCCTGTTAAGAAAGAATTCGAATTTCCCACCATGTAAGTTAATCAAAGAATTAAATACATATATATTTTCAAAAAGGAAAAAGACGAAGAACATAAAAAGGTTTCTGCATCCTTCTGCCTGCAACCCGCTGTATTTCTTGGATAGGCTTAAAAAGTTATAAAATTTTAAGCAGGACAGCGTACGCTGATGAAATGTATACCTTAGAAAAAATAGTGCAAAAAATAAATTAGTCTCAGAAATATATTGTTTCCTAACACGAACCGAATTTGAGCTACATATATTCTTGTAGTCTTACATCGAATGACACCAAGCGCCGTGAAGGAGAAAATTGTTTTTATTTCCGTAAAACGAATTTTATTTAAAAAGTTTCAAATTTTACTACGTACTCTATTATTGCATTGCCGTAAATTTCAGGTCAAGTATCACGTCACCAATTTTTGGCGATAGTACTTTCAATGTCAACGAGTTTCTGATTTCTTTCTAAGGATTTCACTGCTAAATATTTTGTTATCACGAGGAATATGTTTAGGAAATTCACCTAACGATTCAAGTGTCAGTAACGAAATAACTCAGGATTTGCAAAGTGAGCTGAAATAAGGTCGAACGAAGGTACTCGCTTTCTAAGAAGTCGGCAGAACGCGGATGGAAGGAGTGAGCCTGCGTTTCAGAAAGCGTTGATTTCCTTCTTAACTTTGTTTATTCAAAATGGTAATTCAGAGCAACGATGCCAAACCTGGGGCACCAGACAAGACAAATAGTTGAACGCGAAAAAGATTTTAAAATGGCAGCGAAAAGGTATCTTTGTCAACAGTGTAAAAGGTAAGTCAAAAATTGTAAAAATAATTCAACGCTATGGAGAAGATAGTGTGGGTTTTCTTCGTTATTTGGCCTAGCCCATGGCTGCCTTGCGTTGTTATTTTGGCGAGTGGTTGCGATTCCCTACCCTCTTCAAAAATGTGTGACGACCGCGCTGCTCAGAAAGTCTGGTAAACAGAGAATATTGAACGTATGAGTTCTTTGGGGTGTTCTCTTTATATAGTAGTTTGTGTCATGTGATCAATTGTTCAATTTGTGTTGTATCAAGTAGGAAAAAGTGGTTAAAATCGGCAAAGTTAAGAAGCTCAAACATAAGTGGAAAGATATATATCGCCAAGTGCTTCTCAGGACAGGACTTACACTTTTATGAAGAACAGTGGAAAGACAAAATATTCAGTTCCACATACAGATAAAAAGAGAAAATACTGTTCAAAACACATGAGGTATGGAATTTAATTTATAGGATATGAGGACTGTTTTGGGCACCAGTGTGTAGCGTTCGGGGAAGTATTATACAATGGTAACATTAATACCTCTTTACTCTTGCGGTATTAATAAACAAAAGCACTCCAATTACAGAAACAACGGACGCATTTTTTTCAGCGCGTATCAAAACTTTAGGATGTAAGATCATTTTTGTCATCAGCTGAAAGATATAACGGAAAACCAGTTGAAACAACTAACCGTGGTAGTATCTCATTGCTAAATGTGGTCAAAATAATATTACACTCATGTCCAAATGTAAAGTATAGTCAGTATATCTGTGAATATTTCCAGAACCACTCGTTGAGCAGGCACGAAACTGAGTATGTTTGTGTAATAACGCATTACAAGTACAACGGCAGACAAAATAAGTTATGAAACAAAGCTCAATGCATTACTTATCAAATTTTTAAAACCAAGGACTCAGTAATTTTCCTGTTGAATATATAATATTGAGAAAACGCCATGATTGATAAGACATACCCTGAGCCCTTGCAGACATGCAAGCCTCGCATCGATCTTTATAAGATCATCATGATTATATGATTGTCCAAGTGCTCTGTCGGCAACAAGTCCCACTCCTTAAGAGGAGCAGTTCAAGGATCCGGAATGGCCCTGTTGGAGTCTGACGGGATGCAAATCGGCACGCTAATGCATGTCATGCGTTCATTTTTTAACCGATTCATATCCGAAGACTCTTCGCAACCACTATATGTGCTGGACATGTTCAATTCGGAAAAAGTTACCCACAAGCTGAGCTCTCTTGAGGCGTGCATTGTCATCCATTAATACCAGTATCTTTGGACCCACGGCACGTCTAAGAATTATCACATGATGTCCTCGTAACTCGTCTCTGTACCTCAAAGCATTATCGCCTCCTTTGTCGAAGATACCTAGCTTGTGACTCATGGACGGCCTTGTACTGATTCGCGTCTAACCACTCCTGTGTCTCAGAACCTTCTGCAAAGACTGGATATGACGCATTGCGGCACATTCAGTGCACTGGAGACCGCAGTCTGTTATAGTCCTGATTCGAGCCTTCCCATTATTTTATCCTGCAAAATATGGTCGACCAGGCGTTTTTGTTCCATATCACAATCCTGACACCAATGACAACAACTTTTCTCACTACGACAGCAAGAAGATAGAATAAGACATTCAGAGAAAGGTGAGGTTCTTTTTATTGGGGGTTTACCGGCCACCGTGTGCAACTCAGTGGGCTATAAGCAGTCGCCTGTGCCTAATTCATGGTCACTGGTGGTTTCAGGGAAAGGAGAGAGATAGTGCCGTAAGACAAATAAAGCAATCATGCCTCACTGAATTCTAACTCGGACCCATCTGGTACGAATGAGCAGAAGTCATCACTTATACACTGCGCCACTCGGGCGGCTGTTTTTGTTTGCACATCGAACGTCAGTAGACTCCATTTCACCGCGCATTGCAATAGTTTTAGGCGTTGGACTAATTTGTATACCAATGCCCGCTGTTCTATCCAGTTTTTAATTTCAATTTGTATGTTTTAAATTATGCCTAATTTTTAGACACCAATGCAGTAGCTGAGAATTCAATATCTGCTGGTAAGAAATATGCCATTCTGTATATGCTCGAAGAGGAACATGTACAAAAATGAACGCAATAACCCTTTCGAACATTTTTATCGGATAATTCATAATATATCTGAGAATACTGAGGCGATAGTAATAGGCACAATTGAAAATGGGAAATATTTTGCTATTCCAGTTGACAAAAGCCCAGATGTTGCTAATTTAACTGTTTTGTGTGTTATTGCGTGTTATTTGAAAGACAGCGAACTTGGGGAAAATCTTTCGTTTGCTAATCATCTATCAGGGCTCACAAGATGTTAGGACATAATTAATGCTAACAGTCGTCATTTCAAAAGAATTAAATGGCTAAATTGTTCTGGACTGTGCACTGATGGAGGCAAGTCTATGTCAGGTTGTTACCTCCGGTCTTCGCGCTCATGCTATGAAAGTTACCCCCGAGAAAATGTCGAGTCAATGTTGCATCCACAGGCAACGCCTTGCATCTAAGTAACTTCATTGATGAATTAAAAGTCGTTCTTGTTAAAGCTGTGAAAATGGTTAATTTTATAAAGTCCGCAAAGTTGAGGGATTGTGTAAAAAGATGGTTTGTCTTCATATGAGACGATATGTCTTTATATGAGATGATGTGTCTTCATATGAGACGATATGTCCTTTTATGAGATGATGTGTCTTCATATGAGATGATGTGTCTGAAGCATGTATGAAGAGATGATGTGTCTTCATATGAGATGATGTGTCTGAAGCATGTATGAAGAGATGATGTGTCTTCCTTCTACCCAGTTGCTTCATAAAGTAGAAAATTGAGTCTCTCAAGAACTCAACCGGCTTTTCGAACTTAGACATAAAGTCCAGTTTGTTGGGCGTTTTTTCGGTAGTGGGGGATAGGGACCAACGTTTGCAACTTGCTTCCCAGTTACATGACAATGACTAGTTTGAATGACTTGCATATTTATCAGATATTTTCCTATCATTAAACAAATCAAATTTGGAATTTCAAATTCACTCGGTAACGGTTATCAATATTTCAGAGAAAATATATACTATGATTAAATAATTAGAATTTCCGATGGCATTACTATTGAATTTATTGAAGCTTTGGTTCAAAACTTCCAATCTTCGATTCTTTTATTAAATAATTTTATAGGACGATCTTTCAAGTATGCCTTGTGTATTCAACAAACTCTGCACGATACTCAGAAAGCAGATAGAAGGGTATTCTGGCTTTTGAAAAATTATATTTTCACTCTTCTGCATGTGTTCCTACACATATTTAGTAGTGCATTTGTTGTTTACACTTGCATAAAAATGAGAGTGTTTCGTGAACAACCTCATAGTTGTATCTGCACGAATTGGTTCCAAAATTACGGGACAGGGAGGTGGAGAGTCTCTAAAAACATCGCAAAATCACCAGGCACAATGGAAAGAAGTCGTTTAAAATCATAATATTATAAATAAAGAGATCAGTTCTTTATTTTTATTATTATTATTATTAACACCACTTCATTTATTAATGATAACAGCATAATGTTTTAAATACTTTTTTCATATGATTCAACACAAAAAAGTGACTTCGGAATAATTAATTACATTCACCAAAAAGTTTTCCAACAACCCATATTTTGCAGAACACATTAAACACTTACAAAATATTTCTGGCTTTCTTTTGACTTTCGAATCGTAGATATGAGCATTGCATTGAAATGGATACAATAATTATCGTAAAGCTCAGCACCAACATAAGCGTATATCATTGAGCATTTTGTTGTTGGGCTCAAATAGTTATTATTTTTAATCACCCATCATGTCGTGCATTAATGTAATACCGCGTGTGTATTATGTATTCCTGCGGAACCACAGTCCTTTTTATGTCCAATCACCATAACTTCACCTTGCTCATTTGTCTTATGGGAATGATAATTTTATCTTTGCTCGGAGGCCAGCAAATTATGGACCAGAATTTCTTTGAATTAAATTGTATAAATGTTTCCATTTCCAGTTGGTGGGATAGGGTAAATTTCTGTGTAACAAAATCTTAAATGTTATTTTCTTTGTCCGTGAGTATTTTAAGCACCATGCGTGTTATTTAACAATCAAATTTTATGAACCATTGTTACAACTTCGGAAATATCTTTGGTATATTATTTGAAAAAGGAAATATAGCATATATCAGATTAAATTTGTTTAGTGAGAATTTTAAATATAGCAAAGCTTAATGTTTGCAGGAAAAGTACTAACAAGTTTGTAAAATCATACAATGCATTGATTATAATACGCTTTCCAACATACCAGAAATCATTTCTCAAGTTATCACTCAAGTTATAAGAATAAAGGCTGTGAAATAAATCTCGGTCTTGTGCCCTGACCTTTGATCTCATTTCGATGCTTTTGGACAGAACCGGTTCGGTATACCTCCGAAATAACATGATAAAGTTTTGACGCAATCGAAGCGTTTTTACGTAAGTTATGATGCATAAAGGCTATGGAATATATCGAATATATCCCGCTCCTGTGTCCTAACCTTTGACCCCATTTCGTCCATGTTCAACAGAATTCGTCCCCAGGCAGGCCCCTACAACATACTAACATTTCATCCAAATCGAAGCATTTTTACGTAAGTTATGATGCATAATGGCGATGGAAGTGATTCCGCTCCTATGTCCTGACCTTTAACCCCATTTCGCCTATATTCCATAGGGTTTGTTTCCAGGTAGTCCCCTACCACATGCTAAAATTTCATCGTCATCGAACCTTTTTGTACGTTAGTTATGACGCAAAACAACAGTGGAACGGATCCCGCTCCTATGTACTTACCTTTGACCCCATTTCGTCCTTTAAATAGGGTTCGTTCCCAGGTGATTCCCTACCAGATACTAAAATTTCTTCAAAATCGAACGATTGTTAGGCGAGTTATCGTGCGGACGGACATACACACACAACACGTGATGTAATGAGGCAGATGGGAATCGCGACCATCTATTCGCAAGAGTGTGACGTCATAAAACTTTAATAGGATCCACACACAACGCGTGACGTAATGAGACGGATGGTGTGACCGCGCGCCAACATTCTCAAACTCGGCATTGTGACATCATAAGATTTCTAAGCATTGGTAACATTAATGGAACGACGCCATGACATTAAAAACGTTATAATTCGGGGTGGTTATTTAACCCACCAAACGAATTCTCCTAAAGTCGAGATCAAGCTAAATCGATTTCTAGTACCAGATACATACAAGAATGGCTACTTTAAGGTGGACATCATGTAATTTTGCTTCCTGTACTTCCAATGGAAAAACTTCTGTACACATTTTCTTCACAATTATTGCGTTCCCAAGGATGAAAATTTGAACATCGATTAAAATAGCTTTATTTCATAACTTGGAATACTTAATGTTTTCTAAACCATAACCGTAATTATGCAATCCAACATTTATTTGTCCACTGACGTCATCAAAGTACAGGTCGCGCCATATTTTTTCTGGTTTCAACACCACCAAAGGAAACGTTATTGTTTTTTAATATAATTATGCTTATGTTTTAGAAAATGCTAAGTATTCCAAGTTATAGTATGAAGTTATTTTAATCGATGTTAAAATTTCCATCCTTGGGAACACACTAATGGTGAAGGAAATGTGCACAAAAGGTTTTCGATTGGAAATATATATAGAAGCAAAATTACTTGAGGTCCACCTTAAGAGTGTGGGATAAGGCCGATGGAATGGATCCCGATCCTATGTCCTGACCTTTGACTCCAGTTGTCTCATTTTCAATAGGGTTCCTATCCAGGAGGTCATCTACCACATACTAAAATTTCATTGAAATCGAACCATATTTACGCAAGTTATGACGCATAAGGCCAATTAAATGGATCCCGCTCTTATGTCGTGACCTTTGATCCCACTTCACCCATTTTCAATAGGGTTCGTTCCCAGGTGGTCCCACACCGTATACTAAACTTTCATCGAAATCCAACTATTTTTACGTTAGTTATCGAGCCGACAGGCGGACGGATGGACAGACGGACGGAAAAAGTTGGAGCATGTACGCTTCTTCAACCTACGGTTGGAAAGCGTAAAAAAGGACCTCCCAGTCTAAGCAGTAGATAATTTCTGCATGCTGCCAATGCTATTATGGTTTATCATTTTGGTACCGTATAGATACTTAAATTGTTGATATCCCCCACACACACTTCAGTAAACATGCGAAATACGTCATACAGATATCCGTCTTTTCGTGGTTGTTGAATATTTTGAAGACAGCATGTACATTGAATAGAGCATTGAATAGAGTATTTCTGCTCTATTCATGCACATGTACACTGAATAGAGCAGAAAATATTAATTTAAAAAAAATTATCTTTGAATACCAGTACGCATTACTTCAAATCCCAGCGTTTTCCAAACCATGACAGCTGCGTTCGGAGAAGTGACAGAATTGATTTTTTTTCCTTTGGTAGTATATTATTTTTGAACCGCATTCATTTCGTAATAAAAAGAGTTTCCTGTCGCAAAGCTAACTCATGTTAACCAAGAAAGGACTAAAGAGCAGGCTGGACAGAGACGGAGCAGTACCAGGAGTTTTCTCTAAATAAAATCCAGCGATTCATTTGCAATTTCAAACAAGTAACGATAATTCTGAATTGGGAACCGAAAATTCGGTAACTCTGAACAAAAACCATTAGGGAGTAAAAAGCAATGCTTCGAAATACATTTTCTTATATAAAATATCATATGATGTGTTTGTACTGCAGCTGTAATATTTGTCAAGCACAACCTGTAGATTTTAAACTTAACTGATTCATTGGTGCTAAGATACACTCTTAAATTCTTAAATAACTGTATTTGTATCAATGTTTGACTTAAAACTTTTGTTTCGGGATTATTTTATCCATTGCCTTTTGTAAGGGAACATCTACCCTACAACCAAACACAGGGGACTGATAATGATAATGGTATCTCAACCTAGAAGTCATAGAGTGCTGCAAGAGAATATTTGAAGCTTGCATTGGCTGCTGTAAAGAAAATCGAATTCCACTCTACTGCTAAACGCACTATGCCACTGCAGAGCCATTAAACATCTAAGGAGATATATTTTATGTGACACCGCTCAATTGATTAATAGAAAATTATTTTATTTTGTTTCCAACGCACTAATCTTTTCTATGCGTACCGTTAGATACTGAACGCGTTGACATTACAAGAAGTATTTTTTTTTGTTTTTTTTCGTGAGTAACATGTAATGGTCCAGTGACCTAATAATTTTTCATTTACACTTCGTGACTTTTTTACGAATTAGTTTGCTGACTATTATTGTTGGTTTCTGATTCCTACTAGGTCTAACTGGAGAAGACGACGTTATGGAAATAGCATGGTGTTATCCGACTGTCGACTGAATTGCCATCTTTAAATCCTGAAGACGACTGAAAGTGAGTTTAACAGCTACGTCGAAACAAAACTTTCCGAAGCATCACCGTCTGTAAAGTGGTCTAACGGAGGCTTCCGATCATTCGTCGAAGTAGGGTTCGTATTTGACTACCGGATGAGAATATGATCGGATGCTTTTCTAACAGCACTGGTTTACTCGCTTCCCTCTAACCGGTGTGCATAAAATTGTGTCAAGGTTTTGGTGCTTTGCTTTGAAATGACGAAAAAAACTGAAGGTTTTAAGCTGCAATTGGCGAGGGCTTCTCCGCAAATGACACATTGTGGGCGTGGATAGTCCTCACCTTCTGCAAATATAAAGATGAATTTAATATAATCCACTGTATTTCTTTTTTTACTACTAGATGTAATTCCAATACCTTGAACATCTTTAGGCACTGTTTCGGAATTTTGTCAGTTAAATGCGTTTTAAGGGATTTTAGATCATCCTGCCGCAGATTTGTAGAAATAATTTCATTTTTTTCTCCGCATTACAACGTTTTCCATGGTTCCAATCTTAAAGCAGTCATCCATGATTTAACAGTAAAATATTACTATGGCAGGTATTTTCGCCTTGAAGTTCAAAGGTTTCGTGAGCTCCTACAAACCCAATCCTACCTTAACGATGCACGAACTTTCATGGATCTTAAGCTTTGATTGAACGGCAGCACGTACGCCCTCTGCAAGATCACCCCACAAGACTAAGACTATCCGGTTTCTTTCTACGTCAGAATCATGTAGAACGAACAATTCCGTGTCTTTCTCACGTTAGGTAGTAGTATCTCATCTGCTGCAGATATCCGTCACACACGGATGCTTTCGAACGAACTGACCAAACCCTGCAAAAATAATTAATTTGTTAATGAATTTCAACTTACTTGCGGATTAAAAGACTATGTATATTTAAATTTTATGGAGACCCCATTATACAATATTTACTGCTTATATTAAAGAGGAGTTTGCAAATAAACTGGCGTGCAAAAATTAAGAACGAGACAGTTTTTCGAAAGTAACGTCGTGCATAAGTGCTCCACATCGACTCAAATCATACCATAAGATCCCCAAGATGTAAGAATATGTGACAAGTGAGAAAACCCTGTCCAAAGAAGGAATCCAAAGGATACAAAGGCACTTTATTCAAAAAGTAGCTTCGAGCACATTTGCACAGAAGGCAGAAACCTCCATGTGACAGGCGGCTGCCAAGAAAATCCATTCTCTAGTAGGGAATATGATCACCCCTAACTGCGTTGCAGGAATTACGTCTGTCCATGCTGAGGACGAGGTTGTCAATGAGCTGTTTAGGCAACACGGCCCATTCCTCTTGTAGCACCAATCGCAGCTGCGGCATCGTTGCTGGCGGCTAGTGACGTGCTGCCAAGCGTCTCCCCAGAAGGTCCCTCACGTATTCGATTATATTTAGGTCCGGGGACCTTGCTGGCCGATCCATGCGTTGAATATCTTCAATCTCCAACAGCTGTGCGACAACCACTGTACGAATAGGTGAAGAATTGTCGTCCATGAAGAGGGACTCAGGACCCACAGCACCTCTAAACAGACGCACGTGAGGCAAGAGAACCTCGTTACAATAGCGGACACCAGTGACTGAACATCCTTGGAAGATGTGGAGGTCAGTACGGCTACCAAGCATGATACCGTCCCAAACGAGCATTCCGCCACCTCCAAACCGCCCCCTTTCGACGATGTTGGAGGTGCGATTGCATGTTCCGTGCTCTCTCCTGATGTGTATACGTCCAGAATTGCTCGCCAGACTAAATCGGCTCTCATCCGTAATGAGAAATCGACGCCATTGCTGATGTGTCCAGTTCTTGTGCTCCTGGCACCACAGAAACTGCCGTCTCCGATGAGCAGGCGTTTATGGTACACACTGTACTAGTCGTCGTGCAAATAGAAAACCATTGTGCAGCCTCCTGGCCACGGTAAAACGCGATAACGGACGTCCAGTTGTTTGTTGCATTTGCCTTGCTGCGATTTCTCCCGCTGTCTGCGGTCTGTCTCTTCTCGCCTGTAGGACAATATACCGGTCGTCCGCCGCTGTGGTTGCTCGAGGACGACCACTGCTAAACCCTCGGACAGCTGTTCGTGTCGTTTGAAATGCTCTCCAAGCTCGTGAAACGATGATGTGAGCGATCCCGAGCTTTTCGGCTACACTAGTCACACTTCGACCTTCTTCCAACTTCCCAATGACGCGACCTCGGGTAAAATCATACAGATGTCGTATACTGGATTGCCTGTTGGACATATCGCACGGTGGCAGCAACTCGACAGCGTTCAAACCCATGTACACCGTGCAATAACTTTCTCCAATTTGCTGAGCGTACACCGCCCGTGTGCTTTATACCCTTTCGACACACACCCTCCCTTACGTCATGCTGTATATATGCGCATTTCCTACCGTACCGGATCCTATTCTGTCTCCTAAGTTGTCTTTCGGTCCGTTCTGCCTGATCGTTCCGCTGTTATGCTAATTTCTCCTCTTCATCCCTAATTTTTACACACCAATATATTAAAAGGGAGTTTGCATATATTGTAGGAGAGTTTCCGAACCACGAAAGGAGAACCGCTGATTTGCTGGATGCTTTTTCTCAACAAACGACCCTTATTTGTGTATGCTCATGCAAATTTTACTATATATATATACATATATGCAACACATGACTCTGCTCCCCACTTAACCCAGCTTTTAACGGTCCGTACTCATTACCTAGCAGCTAAGCGCAATATACTCTAATTCACAGAGTTATGGTTACATGTTGATGACTACCTTTAGGAGCCAAAAATTTACTTTTTTGACGCTTAGGCACGTAATTTTTCAAGTCTGACCACTCTTCCCCGCTGACACATTTGGTTGAATAGCAAAGAGTGTATTTCTTCAATTTCTGTTGGTAGCCGGTATCCATGCATAGGCTGGTTAGTGATACGCATTTTTTTTTCTTTTTGCAAAAAGGCAATATTTTGCTCTTTTCAGCATTTTTTCCGTAGTATTGTGGACTGTGTTGAAATCTCAACTCCCTGAATGATGAAACTAAAGTTCTAAAATGTCCACGTTGTACGTTCAGAATGAGAAAAATACTTTCCAAAAAAATCTCATTTACTTGAGCAACCTGGGTTTTTTTCTTTGCTAAAATACCGAAATTTAGAAATAAATAAATATTCTATTGTATATAAAAATCAAAAAATTTTGAAGGTTTTCACAATCGAATAATAGTAATCAGAAAACCTAAATTATTATTTTCAGTCTCTTCTTCATTAAATTATAATATACATATTTATCAATTTAAGAAATTTCTTTACTATCTTATTTATATCCTTCATATAAATTTGTTGAACATTTAGACATCATATTTGTAATTTTTTTGTTAAAATAATTGTTTTAATAAGTTTTTACAATTTGTTGTTTCTTTAAGGTTAAAAGCTTCAAGTGAGAGAGATCCTTTGTGGTGAGAAAGTTGTTTAATTTTTAGTGTGAAATTTGTGTTCAAGGTGGTGTGTATTTCTTTATATTTTAGACTTCCAAGGCTGTTCCTTCTGTTCAATGGCTAATAGAGTTTTACATGAGTTCTGAGTAATAATCCCTGTAGCCGACTCGCCTCCTGGAGAGAGCTTCTGAGGTACTCTCCTCATTTATCCCTAAAATACCACTTCATTGCACTTAGGAGACACTGGCTATCCAAAAACTAGGCACCCTGATTTGGAACAAATTATTACCATAAGATGCCTAGAACGTCAAGACAGCGTTTTAAGTGTTCGGTTTCTTTTGTAATAGGAGTTATATTAAGTATTACGTCAAAACTTTAAATATAATTTTTGAAATCAAAGTTTTGAAAAATAGGAAGAATACAAATGTCAGTATAATTTCAGTAAAAATACGTAAAAGGAATAAATAATGTCAAATAACCTAACTTCTAAGAAAAATGAAAGTATTTCCTTACCTTTTAGGTTAGTACGTTCCATTAATTCGATAATTCCTTTTTAAAGGATATGCTTTTATTCTCAGTATGTTTTCAGAAACATTGAATTAAAACAAAGAAATTCTGTTTTAATTACTTTGTAGTGACACTCGAAGCCGTTTATGATAACGCTTGTTGAACCTCCTAAAATTTAAAATATCACCCGTGTAGATCTCATTTGTAAACAAACCCAAGTCTTACAATTAACGTTCGGTACAAAACAGGCCACGTGCACTACTAAATTCTCTCATTCGTCTCTTGAACAGTGTATAAACACATTGTGCTATTAAATGAGGAAATGTTTCTTCTAAATGAATAAATCGAATTTATAATCCTAGACCTCTTGTGGTACACAGTATGTTGTTACATAAGAATTATGAGTTATATGGGACATATTTCTTGAGTTACGTAAAAAGGCACAGTATTATATTTACAGGTAAAACAATTGACTCTACAACACATTTGAAAATTTCTATGCACACCTAGAGAAAAACACAGATCTTACATACAGTAATTTGCTTCGCATAAGCTCCGGACTGGAACGTTAGAGGAATTCAAATAATTGCTTAATTTTCCCTGAAGTGCAACAAAAAAAATATCCGATAGTTAAAAAAAAAATTAATGTGAGATTTTTTCTGTGTGTGCGTGTGTGCGGTTTTCCAGTTTGATGATTAGCGTCGAATCTTTTAGCATTAAAGGATATGCAGATGAAATGATGGTATTAACATTTTCGGAAATGTGTTGTTAAGCCTAATTAAAGAAAGTATTAAAAAAAGTATTTGTACATATCAAAAAAAGTTTTAATAAATATGTCATGACTTCTACATCGCTGGAACAATCACAGTAAACTAACATACGGAAAAAATTGCAACCAAAAGCAAACATTTACTGCACAAGAAAGAATAATTCGTAGCTTTGCTAAGGCGCACCAATAAAGTTGAAATTTTCAGAAAAGTGCTTGAGATATCACACAGTGATACTTAAGCCACAGGTTTATAATAAAAAAGAGCTGAATCCTTATTAGGAAATTAAGTTTTTCCAATTTGTAGGAAACCACTTAGGAAGAGTATGACGAAATTCGCAGTCCACAAGTTCTCTTCCCAAGGAAAATAAATTTAGATTTCTCTAATTTCACTGTTTCGTACTTGGGAATTAAGATTTCCCCTATTTTGTGCGAAACCAATTAAGAAGAATGTTACTAACCTTACTGTCCCGACGTTCTCTTCCCAAAGAAAACAAAATATTTAGTTTTTCTAATTTCACTGTCACTGAAGGGAGAGTAGAAATGAGATATATATCTGTAACACATGAAGTTGAGAGGGTGCGTGTAAAAATATGACCAAATATGCATATGGCCTGATACTGGAAATTACATCGACGCGTTGCAATATCAATGGCTCTTTGTTTAACATCCGAAGATCGGTGTGAGTGGTAAGGTAGAATATCATTCATATGTCATGAGAAAACGAGGGAAGTTTCAGATTAATGGTAAAAATTCACCTGGATCCAACCTGAGACTAAATTTTATTCTACGAAATTTGTTTGTGTTTATGTTTGTAAGATATCTTTCTAAATATCCAGTGACAATAACATTTTTAGGAAAATACTGACCGATATATAGCTAAAAATATGTAGTTAGCGTTGATTAAATAACATGCAGTTGTTTTCATCTTTTGTGCTTTAATTGTGAAACAATTCTGTGGTTTTTAAAGTATTGGTTTGTCGGAAAAGTCATGACGTATTTTGACACCCGATGGCGGTTGGGCGGTTTTGGAAGTTCTAGAGGAATACGCAGCTCTGTTATCGCAATGCCATTCAATAGGTTTTAGTTCTAGCTACATTCTAAAAGGAAAAGTGAGCGATTTGGTTGCTTTGCGGAGATTTCACATCAAGTTGAAGATAGCAGACCAAACTGTGAATTTTCGCCATATTTTACTATTTTACTTCGGCAAAGGGAAGAACGCGCGTCAAGCTTGTGAAAAGTAGCGTAAAGCGTACGGTGATAATGCTCTGCAAGAACTTCAGTGCCAGCGGTGGTTCGCAAAATTCCGTGGTGGTAATTTTGACCTCAACGATGCTCTTCTGTCCGGGATGCCAGCCGAGGTTGATGACGACCAAATCAAGGCATTGATCGAATCAAACCCACCTTACACGACACGTGAGATTGCAGACACAGTGCACATCCATTATTCAAGCGTTCACGACCACCTGGAGAAGCTGGTATACGTAAGCAAGCTTGATCTGTGGGTTCCTCATGAACTCAAAGAAGCTCAATAAACATCTGCGATATGCTCATTAAACGTGAGATAAACGATCCATTTCTGAAGCGACTGATAACTGGTGACAGAAAGTGGATTGTGTACAACAACAGCTGCGCAAACGGTCTGGGCTCCGACGTGCTGCTTGGCCTCAAACGGCACCCAAAGCAGACATTCATCTGCGGGAAGTTCTGGTCTCAATGTGGTGAGAATTTTAAGGTGTCGTGTTTTTCAAGCTCCTACCACGGAACCAAACAATCAATTTGAATCTGTACTGTCGGCAATTGGACAGTTTGAACGAATCCAGCATCCAGGATCATCCATAGCTCATTCATCGTAAAGGTAGTGAGTTCCCTCACGACAACGCGAGATCACACACAAGTTTGATCAGCCGCCAAAAATGATTGGAGCTTCGGTGGATGTGTTGCCACACCCAGCATACTCGCCTGACCTTGAGCCGTCCTACTTCCACTGATTTCGCTCTGTTAAACAGTCCTTACATGTTATAATAATCGATTCCAATGAGGCTGTAAATCAGCACCTTGTACAGTTTTTCGCCACCAAAGACAGGTCCTTCTATGAATATCAACGAAACATTCTGCATCTCACTGAAAGATGGCAAAATGTTATCGAACAAAACGGGCGTTATATCATTGATTGATCTTTGTTCTTTCTATCAATAAAAGACCTTTGCGAAACATGGCTAACATACGTCATGACTTTTCCAACAACCAAACATTTCGCTTTACTTTTTACTTTCAGTTTTTTGTCAAGAAATATAATTTAATATAATTCAGAAAAATTTTAATTTGTGTGAATTCCATACGGCAAATACCAAATGTTTTGAGAACGCTTATTAAAGCGTCCAAATACTGAAAATGTTATTCATGATAGGTTAGACATGTAGTCTCAAAGTCAGAACCTTGGTAGGGTCACTTTCCAGTTTGGAAACTACACCGATGGCTTGCCACTACAGTGGAATATTATTTCTGATTATTGGTAAATAGTAAAAAAATGCTTCATCAAAAACTGAAAACAATCACTTTTACGTAAGAATTATTTTCACGTATATCTTGAAACAATCACATTTTACCGACTAAACAAGGTACACGTTTCAGAAAATATTTCATATTCTGACCAGCAACTTGAGCTCTCATTTCTGTCACAAACGTATCGATATTTGGAATAATGTCCATTGAATAGGCTACTTTTAAAAGTGAGCATAAGTGACCGTCACTTAACCTATCCCTTTCAAGACACTTTACTTGGTTTATTCTTGAAAACAACTGTTCACATGATTATGTTGTTCCGAACATAGACAGAACTCGCGCGTATTGAGATGTTCTCAAAAGGTGGTCTTAGGCAGTTAGGTGTAAAATCATTCTAATGGCAGAAAACAAGGATGAAATGAAAACCACATAATTTAGGCTCTGATTGATGCTACCAACCCGGTAATAATTGGCTGGGAATGCTATTTATGAAGCGCAGATCTTGATGGGCCGGCTTCTTTTTATTTATTTTCTCTATCAACCGAATGTATACTCCTTGACCGACAGGGAATCGGGAGCTGCTCGAGCATCCGATTAGAAAACGCATAGCAGATCTGAAAGGCAAGTTCTCTATCTCATGCACAAACAAATGTTCCGATATATAGGAGGGATAATTTAGAAAATGACGAAAAGTGTGATAGCCCAATTTAAGTGCGAATCCCTGAATTCATTGAGAAAGTTTGCGAGAGATTTGAAAGTTATGGTTGTAAGACCTTGAGGATGCTGTAATATGAACTCAGTGTTAATAAGGAGACGATTCGTCATATCTTTGTTTAAGATTTGGGGAAAATAACCGTGTGCTCGTTTCATCCCGTATGCTTTGTCAGTCGTCCAGAGACCTGTACGTGTGGAGTACGCAAATGAGAACCGGGAGACTGCAGAAACATACATGCGTATAAAATTTTCTCCAAATCCTTGTGGCAAGTGACGAGGCATGGTATTTTCCTCATAATCCTGAAACGAAGTGTCAGAAAGTTCAGAGGCAGTCTCCATAGTCACATAAAAGAAAGAAGATCAGGTTACAGAATTTCAAAATCAAGATAATGCTTGTTTGCTTTTACCACAACAATGTACCCCGAGTTCATTCCTGAAGGTTCAGCTGTCAGTGGAAATGTTTACTCATCCATTTTGGAATGATTGTGGAAGATGGTTCGTTATGTCCGGCGTGAATACAGAAACCGGAAATGGCTTGTTACTTAGGATAAAAAAGGGCACACACAGAAGTCAGTGTACAGTAATTTCCGGAAAGAAAACAACTGTGCGTATACTCATTATATGCCTCATATTCTCCAGAATATATTAATGACTGTGTGATGAAGCTGCCTTTGTGTGCAAGGAATTTGTTTCTCCTGGAAGGCCCAGTATTTTCGGTTCGTTTATCCTTCACAATAGAATGCATGAAGCAGGCCCATAGGGAAAATACTAGGTGAGATTGCAAACATTTATTTAATTTTCGGAAACAATTCTATTTACAGGAATATTTATATTTTGACTTTCACGTAGGTGAACAACCACAGAGCTTAAAGAAAATCTATTTCTCCTGTTAATAACAACTTCCAAAGTCCTTGTCGTCTCCCTCTGCGCGAACCCCTCAACCGTTTGGCGATTGCATTCTTGACACCTCGTAATGCATGTCCTTTTGGCTCCACTTCCGAGCATGTAAGAAGGTCTGCAGAACATCATCTTGTATCTAACGACAACTCTCTGAAACACCCCGAGCAACTTGGCGTCTTTTAGGAGCAATTTGACAAAACGTCCAGCAGAGGGTTTGTAAGAATAAATTATCAGTTATCACACATTGTCGTTATTTGAGCACATACACATACACACACGCAAAAAAATAATATTCATAACTCTAACGCAAATTCGAATAATGTGTCAACTGAATGCTTAAATCATATTTAAATATTTGTAGAAGCTTCTCGCTCGCGGAGATTCTCCTAGAGTGATTTGAAATTCCAAGTACATTAAAGATTGGGAGATTGTTCTACGGCAATTAAAGGTGCTACTTATGCAGAGTAGTTCTGTATGCGCATTATTTCCTGAAGTTCACACGCATTGAACATGCGCGAGCTGAGCTCCGGAATTTTTTGTAATTTTATTTTGAAAATTCCACATTTCATTCTTTTTTAATCTGCTGTCTGTTTCTCCAGTGATTAGTGTTAATCACCGTTCTTTGAGGAAATCATTTCTGTTTTTTTTTGCTTCGCATAAGTACAGGAAGTAATTGTGGTGCGATGGTATTAATTTAACTAGCATATGGCAAAAGGAAGCAGAATACGTGACGTGGAAATGTTAGCGGTTCGTAATGCATTTATATCAATGTACTTAACCTTCGATTTATATCGCTATCTCCCACGATTTTAGTCCTAGTCATATATGCAACAAGTGCAATAATTGCAGCCAACCCATTTCTCACTTGCTTAGGTCATTTTGATCACCAGGGATGCTGATTGTTAATGTAAAAGAATAAACGAAAAACATTATCCTCGATACATTTCTTTTTTGGAATAAATCTTCACTTCGCTTAGCCGCAATACCACTGAAAAGGATAACATGACTGCATAAGAGAAAACAACTTGTTTTCTAAAACCTATTTAAGCTACTAGAAATCTAGTCACAGTGTTTTTTGTATTACAAATGTGCGATAAAAAGTTGACAAATATTAGTCTGAAATACTCTTGCTTACATAAACTCACAGGCAGAAAGTGGGAATATTACTTAATCGTTAAATGACAATTTCATCTACTTATTGCACCAAGTTTTCGAAACTAATTACAAGTGTAATAGAAAACAGAGAGCATGAGTCCTAAACTGTATATTTCTGAAAAACATCTTTTCGTACTGGAAAAACAATATAGAAACAATTAAAAGGAGCGATTAACAATTATAGAAACAATTCACAATTATAGAAACAACAAACATCTGACAAAATATTTTTAAAATTATATTTTCCATTTTAAATTCGGTAACTTAAACGATTCTTTAGAAAATCTGATATTTTAATTCAGCAACATTAGATACTTGGCTTTATTAGGTTAAAGCATTTGTCTGATTTATGAGATGATGCACTTAAAAATATAATTTTGTAATGAAGCAAATGACCATTAGAGTATATAAAAAACAAAAAGGAATTATGCAAGCTGGATATGTGTTGAACATCCTGTAAAAGACTCGGGCCTCATCCTAATGACTTCTGCAATAGTTCGGCGTTGATTATGAGGTCACCTACCCCCACCACCTCCAAACAAAAACACAAAAAATATAGGAGACACAGGACTACGCGTGTATTAAAAAACCTGCTCTTCTGTTTGCCGTTTTATTTAAAAATGTTATCGTCCAGGTCCGTCCTGAATAAAACCAAGGGACCTCAATCGACAATGTTGAAAATGAATGCTACTTGCTTAAATATATTGAAAACATACAAAGCAGTAAACATCGCGTACAACTTGACGATGACAGAAGTGAGCAATTCAAGCACATAACGTCGAATTTAAAATTTCAATAATCCATAAAGAATATGTATCCTGTAGCTTCTGCACGCATCATATCGAAATTAAATTTGCATAGTGTACACTGAGAATAGGTGCAGAAGCAGTTTCATGTGGAATTTCATATTTTCCGCACTTGCTAATGCTCTGAAAAGGAACAATTCCTTCGGAAGCAAACAATATTTATTTGAGCAAAACGTATGAATATCTCTTTCATTTTTGGCTATATAATCTGAGAATAGGCCCAGGCACTGTTTAATTAACTTCATTATTTATTGTCTGTAATGTTTTTTAAAGTTAACATTGCAATGACTAAAACACAATTTAATACCTTATAGAATATGTTTAATACTTGTTCGCCTTGGTATGGAAATTAATATCGCTTTTCAGAATTAGTACTAAAACATCCAGTCGATTCAAGGAATTAATGGTCTTTCTTAATGTTCATCATTTTGAAAAAAATGAAGTGAAAGCAACTTCAGCATACGTTCTTCCGACGTTCATCAAAATACATTGAAAGTTAATGGGATAGTGGTTCCGTGTGAAGAAAGGAAGTTGTCGATAAACTATATTGCTCACAATGAGATGATTTGCGACGCTTCCAGAGCCCAGAAGGCTATCCTCGGAAGCTTTGGAAAGATGCACTGATTAAACATTTTTCTTTTCAGACATAGTACCATGTCGCTCTTGAATATTGTACGGTTTCTTTGAAAAGCTCTCTAACTAATTCTTACACTCTGATTAATTTCCCCAACCATGTGACTCTCGCTTGATATCTGCTGCCCTAGTTGAATGTAGGTATCGTTTATATCCGGCTTTTCCTCATCAATCGAAAAATATTCATTCCTTGTAAAAGTATTGTACATCAGTTTTGTCATCTGATTTATCATATTTATTCCAACTTCTTTATTCTCTTCGGCAAGTTCCCGGATTGCATCCTGCAGTCCTGAAGCGGCTGTTGAAAAAATGACTATGTCATCAACAAAACGAAACTGAGTTAAATACTCTCCATTCATTTTTATTCCTTGGTTTTCCTAATTCCATTATTGAAAGAAACTTTGCAATATGGTATTAAAAAGTTTGAAAGACATGGTGTCACACTGTCTCACTCCTTTTCCAATTTTGATCGGTGCTATATCATCAAATAGGCGAACATTTGCTTTTGCATTTTCATAGATGTTTCTAATAATGCTAAGGTATGCATCTTCAATACCTCAGGACTGCAAAGTTTTTCTCACTTCTGATGGTTTCACGGAATCAAAGACATTTTCGAAATCAATAAAATCCACGCGTAAATGGAGATCATAATACCTGTCTCTTTCAATTAATTGTTTTAGTGCATATATATGATATACAGTGCTGTATTCACTTCTGAATCAAACATGTGTACAAACCACTTATAAGAGGCTATATTCCTGCAGTTCTCGGGATCCCCAATGTAACATTTGTTTTTTAAAAGTGCCAGAAAAAAGCACCGAAAGACCCTTCTCATACAGCGCTGGTCGTCCTCGAAATCGAATAAGGGTAGAACGCGATGAGCTTGGGACTCCACGAGTTCTCTGTCATGCTGTGGAGACAGTGCAATAATGCTTCCTTATTAGCATGCCGCAAATCCGTAATATTCGAGGGTGAATGATTCCTGGCACTGACGTCAGATTTTCAACAGCATTTCAAATGCGTACGAATGCGTTTAAATCTGGAAAACGAGAGATACAAATCAGAATGCCAAACTCCGCGGAATGTTCCTCCATCCATAATCGGGTAATTGTGAACATGCAATGTAGCGCACTGTCGTGGTGAAAGAGGGGGCACCCATCTGAGTTGTTCCATGACATGAGCGGGTTCAACGGTAAGAATGTTAACGTATGAAGGGTCCTAATGCGTGCCAACAGAGGACACCTCACACACCATACCAGAGCCAGTGCCTAATTGCATTATCCCTTGTATACATGCGCAATAAATTGCATCGTAGGGCTGTCGTTAAATCCGGAGTCAACTATCTGACCGAAACAATTGGTCTCGCGCTTCGTCGAACCGGACTACACGTTTCCAGTCATCTTGTGCTAAATGGCTTTGTTCCTAATGCAAGGCGAGGCGTACCGCCTTTGACACCCAAGTGGGCCATCGGCCCCAGTGCTTCTCCACGGCAACAACGGTCTCGCACTCTGAAATCTTCCCTGAATTTGTGTAGTCCAAGTACATCTTTGTAACTATTGACGGTGTAAATTCAAATTTCATGGTGATTTCCAAGATGGAGTGATCCATCTTCCAGGGCCTGACTATCATACCACGTTCCAAACTTCTCAAACCATAATATGCTCCCATCTGACCTGCAAATGCTACTACTTGGGTTTGCGGAGATATCTGTCTCTATATTATATACACTAGTTTGCAGACGATCATATTTCCTGCACAGGTGTGATGTCATGTAAAAGAAATGACAGCGCTCTTCCCAGTTTCTTTCGCATCTCAGTATTAACACTGTTGGCCACCCAAAATGCAACACAAAGAAAGATTTGCTTAAAATTCGCATCCGATTGAAAATTCGCATCCGATTAAAATTCGCATCCGATTTGCTTAAAATTCGCAGCACGCGTCGCCCGCGAGATGACATGCAAACGAACAGCATTGCAGGGCATATGCAAATCATGTGCGCCCGGCACGCCACCGAGATGCACTATAAGAAAGGTGCACAGAAGGCGGGGTGTCAGTAGTGGAAGTGTGTTCTGCTGCCGGACCTGTACGTGGGACGATTTCTGATGCCTCGTCGCAGAATAAGTCCTTAATTCCAGCTCGTTTCGGATTTCGACAGAGATCGAATAGTGGCTTATCGCGACAGCGGTTTATCGTTGCCAGACATCGGTGCACGTGTGGAACGACATCCAGCCACACTGAGGCGAGGATGGATTCGGTTGGTGCAGGAGGGACGGACGGACCAACGTGAGTGATTGCCGCAGGCGCGGCACACCACCGAACGAGAGAACCGGCATGATGTGCGGCGGGCATTGGCGGCTTGCACCGCCACATCACAAACGTTAGCGCCGGAATTAAAGTGTGTTGCGCACGTACCGTTCGACGTCGTCCTCAGGAGCGGGGACTTGTCACACGGCGCCCATTGCTCCGATTACCACTGACGTTACACCACCGGCGAGTGCGGCGGCAGTGGGCCGTTGAACGCCGCACCTGAACTACGGAATGCCACAACATGGTGTTCTCCGACGAATCCCGCTTCTGCCTGCAAAACCAAGATGGTCGCATCCGCGTGTGGCTGCACTTCCGCGAGAGACTGTATGATTCCTGCATTATGCATCGCCATACCGGTCCGTCGCCTGGCGTTATGGTTTGGGGCGCAATTGGATATGACACCCGCACCCCTCTGGTACGCATCGCCGGCACACTCAAAAGACACCCTTACATCTCCGACGTTTTGGAGCCTGTAGTCCTCCCTTAACCGCAGGACCTGCCTGCTACCACGTTTCAACAAGACAATTCGCGCTCGCACGTGACACGCATCGTGCAACAATTCTTCACGGCCCACCAAGCGTCACTGCTGATGTGGCCCGATTGTTCTCCCGATATGTCGCATATCAAACACGTCTGGTTGCTGATCGGTAACCGAGTGGCCCGGCAAGCACCACCCTACCACATCTCATCGGGGCTACGGCTGATGAACTGTGGCAACGTGTGAAAGCAGCCTGGACCGACATACCCCAAGCCCACATCCAAAGCTTCTTTCGTTCGATTCCGCGGCATGTAGCGGCCTTTATTGCCAGCCATGAGGGCCCCACGAACTATTGATGTCAGCGTGTTCCGCAAGTCGCATGCCTGTAAACTCAATCGTTTCATCTTTGTATCTGTTGTTATGTGTCCAGTATCTCTGGCTTTGCTATCTCGTGTCCTTCTTGGAGTTGCATTTTGGGTGGCCAGCAGTGTAGTTACATCATGCCAGATAGGTTGGTGTCGATACTCCAGACATTATCTGGAAAGCGCGGCTGAAAAGAATATGATTCGACATTATACGTATGCTCCGATACAAGTAAACTGAGATTGCGGCGGGCCGATTCTGTGCATATCTGGTCGGAGCCACCAACATTCTTGGCATTTTGTGGAATTCCATGCACACTAAACTTGAAATCAGGAGGGATCGTATCCCGGTTTTTTTTATATAAGCTAGAAAGTTACACGATTTTAAACCAAAGTCAATATTGAAAGATCGACATGCGTTCTTTAGGACATTTGTTATTACGGAAATGTATGTCATTGTGCCCACATATGAAGTATTTATTTTTGTTTTTTGTAATGTTTTTGTATGGCCATTAAGAACGCGTCGCATTATGGCATTAACAGTGGCAGATGAGTATCCACATTATGCCGCAATATCTTTGATTTTTGCAATTTCTTCGTCTCGTTGTGCGGTTGTGGACGAATGTGTTACTGCACGATGAAACATAAAGTGATGAGCAGGGAGATTATGGAATGAAACATAAAGTGATGAGCTTATAGATTATAAAGAGTTTTTGTTTCAGTGGGTGGGATGTGCTGAAAGGAATCATGGATACTGTAGAAGTTGATTTTCAATATACAGAGTGAGTTACTTCGTTCATAAATAAGGTTTCCTTCCAACATAAAATGATGCATAGCCTTTCCAGAGGCTACCTGATGCATTTGCTGGTATCATGTGATGCATATAAACCTTTGTTGGTGAGAAGCTCGAAATAAATACCCCCGTTTCTTGACCATTACGAATGTACCGTTTTTTATTTTGAGAAGCAATCTTTCTATCATTGTTATTATGATGACACTTTAAGAATTGCAAAAACATCCCAAACTTAAATTACGATAGAAATGGGCTATCTGTGATTGCTCATAAGTTGGCCAAGGGATTAAGGGCGATTTCTCATTCATACGTGTGTAAATTAAGCATGCGAAAAACGGTTACAAAAGATGACAAAGCCCACAGGCAAAAAATATGTCTTGGTTTGCACCAAGCAACTATTTAAAAATAAATCCCTCAAAATGAACATATTCTTAAAGGTGATGAAGAATTGTTGGAGGATCTGATCTGTTCTAGTTTGTTGCAAATAAGGGTATGATGGTGCATACTGCAAAAATGTAAGCTTACAGAATACTAAACTTAGATCACTATCTAATATTCAGTTTTAGAATAGTAAATAAGTAAGAATTTAGTTGTTTTATTTTAATACTTTTAGAGTGCAAAAATCTTTAAAAAAATTTAGCAACTTTTTCCCATAGTTTACGCATAGTTCAGTTGTTTTCTGAAAACATACAAGTTTCCAATTGTTCTTAGTTTTCTATTTACATTAATTTCACATATTTGTATAACACCTAATTCATATTAGTTATCTAAATTCTGTGCTTTTCACAACTGTTATATTTTTACTTGCGAGTGATTCGTAGATTTGTTTTTGTTCTGAATTACGACCTCTGTAAGGCTTAAGGTAACACTTCAGATTTTCGTAAACAAAGGTATTAAATTAAAATTACGGTTTTATATATAATTTTTATTTCACAGATATTATACTGAAAGAATAAGTTCATATACCCAAAAAATTCAGTGTTCCTAGGCCACCAGTGGCCCAGAACTATACTGCCGCCGCCCGACCTTCGATAAAATGTCCCGGCGTCCACCAAATTTGACAACAGTTGACACTCCACCAGATTTCATATGCCAGAACAGAGTCATTAGTTATCCATCACAGGCAGTGGCTGCCACAAATGTCCATTCAGCGGCCATGCAAGAACGTTCCATAAATGGTGACTAGGCTAATGTGGTCCGTTGGTTTTACGGAAGTGGCAGCACGTACTCAAGTGACGTAACTGATGGCTTGCCGAATCTTGCTCACTAATTTCCCAGTAGTAGCCATAAAAATAACCGGGGTTTCCCAAAGCCACATCAAATTTTTTGCGCCCTTACGCAGTTTCTACATGACGGCAAGACGCTGGGGAAATTTTCTCAAAAGGTAGTGAGAAACGTCCGTATGGAGCTAGCTGGAAATGAAACAACGAACGTCTGCGTCCGAAGAGAGCGCTCCGCCGACTACACCGATTCACAACGCACTAGACTACGTTTGAAGCTGAGCCTCTTTCCAGCACAATGTGAAACAGGGTTCTATTTTCAATTTTTCATGGTATTTTCATAAACGTCAGTTTCATATAATTCATGAATTGGTTCTGGGTTCACTTTTTCACTTCAATTTTGCGATTTATTTTTCATAAATATCAGTTTCATATAATTCATAAATTTATTTTTTCAACCTAACGATCCTCATGACTATTTTTATTTACATTAAGCGAGCTTCACTCATTTTCAACAATTGTACAAACTTAAAGGCGATTTCCACAGTTATGTGCTGTCGCTGTTGTCTTGAATAGCGATTGTTCAATTAATATAAACTGGTGTTCAAAATATAAGGACGAAGAGGAGAAATTAGCATAACAGCGGAACGAGCAGGCAGAACGGACCGAAAGACCACTCAAGAGATAGACTAGGTCCGGTACGTTAGGGCATGAGCACATATGCAGCATGACGTAGGAGGGGTGGGGTCGGAAGAGTAAAAAGCACACGGGCGGTGTACACTCAGCAATTCGGTGAAACCTATTGCCCGGTGTACATCGGTGTAAACGACGTCGAGTTGCTGCCACCGTGTGATATGACCAACAGGCAATCCAGTAGACGACATCTCAATGACTTTACCCGAGGTCGCGTCATTGGGAAGTTAGAAGAAGGTCGAAGTGTGACTAGTGTGGCCGAAGAATTCGGGATCGCTCACAGCATCGTTTCACGAGCTTGTAGAGCATTTCAAACGACAGGAGCAGCTGTCCAAGAGTTTAGCATTGGTCGTCCACGAGCAACCACTGCGGCGGACGACCGGTATATTGTCCTATATTCGAGAAGAGACAGACAGCAGACAGTGGGAGAAATCGCAAAGCACATGCAGCAGACAACTGGACGTCCGTTATCGCGTTTTACCGTGGCCAGTAGGCTGCACAAAAGTGCTCTATTTGCACGACGACCAGTTCTGTGTGTGCTATTAACGCTTGCTCATCGGAGACGGGAAGTTTCTGTTTTACCAGGAACAAAAGAACTGGACACATCAGCAATGGCATCGAGTTCTCTTTACGGATGAGAGCCGATTAAGTCTAACGAGCGATTCTGAACGTATACACATCTGGAGAGAGCAGGGAACACGCAATCACACCTGCAACATCATCGAAAGGGACCGGTCTGGAGGTGGCGAAATTCTCGTTTGCGGCGGTATCATGCTTTGCAGCGGTACTGACCTCTACATCTTCCAAGGAGGTTCAGTCACTGGTGTCCGCTATTGCACCGATGTTCTCCTGCCTCACCTGCGTCTGTTTATAGGTGCTGTGGGTCCTTAGTTCCTCTTCATGGACGACAACGCTACACCTCATCGTACAGTAGCTGTCGCAGAGCTGTTATAGAGGGAAGATATTCAACGCATGGATTGGTTCGCAAGGTCCGGGACCTAAATCCAATCGAACACGTGTGGGACCTTCTCGGGAGACGCTTGGCAGCGCGTCATCAGCCGCCAGCAACGATTCCGCAGCTGCGATTGGCGCTACAAGAGCAATGGGCCACGATGCATCAACAGCTCCTTGACAACCTCGTCCTCAGCATGAACAGACGTTGTAAATCCGGCAACGCAGTAAGGGGTGACCATATCCCCTACAAAGGACTGGATTGGTCTTGGCAGCTGCCTGTCACATGGACGTTTCTGTCTTCTGTCCAGTTGTGCTCGAAGCTACCTTTTCAATAAAGTGTCTTTGTTTCCTTTGGATTACTTGTTTGGACGGTTTTGATCACTTGTCCGATATTGTTACATCTTTGGGATCTTATGGTATGATTTGAGTCGATGTGGAGCGCTTCTGCACGACGTTACATTCGAAAACCGTCTCGTCCATAATTTTTGCACGCCAGTGTATTTACCCGTTCATGTCATATTCAGTTACATTTTTAACGTTGTATCTTTCGTTTCCACGGTCGGAAGATATTTTTGTTTTAAAGAGAAAATATATTTTATTTTAATACAGACATTTAACGTGGACCAGGAACATCAAACAAAGATCCTCGCTCTTTCCACGTTTTATAAGTGAGTCACGGAGGAAAAATTCTCATTGGCCGCCACCGGGAGTCAAACCCAAGATCTTCCAGTTACGCGTCGGAAAAGGCAAATTGGAAGGTATTAAATTCCTGAAAAGTCAAGTGTTGTATCACAATCAGCGGAAAGGGATTATTTATGTGTTTTAAAATCTCAACACTTCTAGTAACCAGTTGCTGTAAAATAAAAAGGAGATTAAAGAGCATTTCGCGACATTAACTGTTAACACATTATCTTGCGGTACATTTTTCGTTGTGCATCTGGACAATATTACTGTGAACTATGAAATGTCTAACACAACTTAGAGTATTTCATTTCACTTTCGTGATGGCAACAGAGAAAACTTCTGACAAAATAAATCATAAAAGTTCCAAAATATAATACAACACCCTTATAACGCGCACGGTTTTATCGAGATCACAGATTTAATGAAAAAATAAGTAACATTTGCTTGGACAAAGTTTATTTGAAGCGAATAATCGGTTTCAAAGAAAAAAATACAATGAAATTGCTGACTTAATGATCAAGCAAAGTAAAAAAATTGTAGGTTAAAAAAAAACTAAGTAGCGTAATTTAATGAGATGACAAATTTCTCTGGCTAAAGAATCGGCTGCTTACTGTCCTAGGGAGAAGGAAAACAAATGGTAGCATACAGCACGAAACTGTAACCCCGGAGCAGATATTAATGTGAACGTCCAAGGAGGTGAATAGAAAATCAGTGTGGACGGAGTTTCTCAAACTATCAAGAAGCAGGCTGCGGAAGGAACTGTACAACACCTATTCCTTGGGACTGTGGATTCAGCAGAAGGGAAATTTTTCGACCCAATCTTAGGAAAAACGAGATGGGTGGATTTGATGCAAACGAAAATGGATTTTTACGAGACTATAGCAGAGAGGTAATGGAGAGTAATGGAATGTGGAAGGAACACTGGGATAACTAGGAGATAATAATCCCTAGAACTGTACCAGTTGTCCATTTCATCCTCTAAATGAGCTTTCCATTTTTACAAAAATCGCTGCTAATTTTGCTTCAATTTGTACATTGTGTTTATTTGCAACATGTGGTCTTCGAAGTCGCAAAGTATTGTGGTTGCCTTTGACTGTATATGTACCCATTTTCTGTTATCATTTCGTGCACTCGATCTGAAGATGCGGCTTTGTAAGCCTTGGAAAATCTTGTCGTAATTTATAACTTTTTAGTGTTTTTTAATCTGTAGATCAATGTCATCTTTTATTTAGTAAAACTTTGAATTTTTCAGAAGTATCATGCTCAGACAGGGTGTTTAATAAAACTGGTACAGAGGAGCTTATGCAAAATAAATAGCAACGTCATCTATGCGTGTACTCGGTTACGACCGCCAGTGCGTATGTAAAGCGACAGACATCCTTGCCAGCTGGCAGAGCTGTTTTCGGCATGAGAATGACAAGTAATAACGATTTAAGCGTATTTCAACGTGGTGTCATACTTGGCGCTCGTGAGATGGGCCATAGTATTTCGGAGGTAGAGACGAATTTCGGATTTTTACGGACGGCAATTACTAGGGTGTACCGTGGCTACGAGAATTCCGGCAAAACCTCCAACCTACGATAACAGTGTGGCCGTAAAATGACATTCGGTGAAGGTGACCATCGTCGGCTGTCAAGAATCGTTTAACGCGATAGGCGTGCAACACTCTCACAGGTATCATCGGGATTGAAAGCTGGTGCCTCAATAAGCATCAGCGTCCGGACTGTGCAACGTACCTGCACGATATGGGCTTTAGGAGCCAACGCCCAACTCGAGTCCCCTTGATGGGTGCCCGACACAGAGCTATGTGCCTCGCTTGAGCGCGGAAGCACCGACACTGAACACTTCATGACTGGTAGCTAGTAGCCTGGTCTGACGTGTGGCGTTTCCAAATGCATCGGGCAGATGGAAGGATTCGTGTGTGGAGCAAACCACATGGAGCCATGGATCTCGCCTGTCAACAAGGAACTGTACCGGCTGGTGGGGCTTCTATAATGGTATGGGGTGTGTTTAGCTGGACTTCCCCGTGAGCCCTGGAATATGTACAAAAGTCTTTGACTGGCGAAAGCTACGAGCGCATTCTTTCTGACGAGGTACACCCGTTAATGTCATGCATTCACGCTGAAGAGTTGGGCCGGATCCAACAGGACAATGCACGTTCACACAAAGGTCGTGACGCCACATTATGGTTAGAAGAGCATTCATCTGAGTTTGAGGTGTTGCCATTCCCAACCAAATCCCCAGATCTGAACGTGATAGAACACATTTGGGATGCCATGCAACGCGCTATCGAACACAGGAATCCGAGACCTCAGAATACACCCGAATTGTGGAACGCTCGACAGGAAGTATGATGTGCATTGCTTACAGCATATTTTCAGAAGCTAGTGGAGTCCATGCACCGTCGTATTTCAGCAGTCCTGCGCTCCCGTGGGGTACCCACCAAGTATTAGACTGGTGTACCAGTTTTTCTGGCAGTTCAGAGTATATTGGTATTACTCAGCACGAAAAGTTTTTAACGTCGAATCATAATCGTCGGCAGAAAATTTACTATGGGTAAACATTTTGAACAAAATAAATAGGTAAGACTCTTAAAAGTGCCTTTTTTAGTTAACTGACGTTCCTTAAATAACTGATTGAGAACAATCATCTGGGTATCTTGGAAAACACTGAATAAATATTCATGGATGTTGCTATTGCTTTGTTATCTTACGCAATCAAGCAGTCGTTTGCTATTCAACTATATCAATTGACGTTTAAGGAGGAATTACTATTATTTGGGTGTACAATTCAGGAGTTGCTTAATGAGGTCGGTTACGCTCATAGACTTCCGTTACTCAAGCAGCAAAATGAACTAGATTTCTAGAGATTTAATGAATTGCTGTGGTAACTTATTTTCAAAAATCAGCCTAAATTAATTGAAGAAAGTCATATGTGTAATATATTTTTCGGATCATCATCATCATCGTCGTCAACAATTATCAATTAACTGCTGGACGAAGGTCTCCCCACTTTTCCTCCACAACGGTCTGTTTTCTGCCAGTCTCCTCCATGTCACCCCTGCATACTTTCGAATTTCATCCACCCATCTCCCATGTGGTCTTCTTCTGGGTCGTTTCCTGTCCCTTGGAATCCAGTCTAAAATTTCAGCTGTCCATCGATGATCTGTTCTTCTGGCAGTATGTCCAGCCCATTTCCATTACAGTGATTTAACTCTGATCATGATGTCTTCCACTCTTGTCATTTTTCGGATCCACGAGTTCCTCTTCTTATCTCTCCTGGTTACACCAAGCATGCACCTCTCCATGCTTCCTTGAGTTGTCTGCAGCCTTTGTATGTCTCTTTTAGTTAAGGTCCACGTCTCTGCACCATACGTAAGCACTGGAAGGATGCATTGATCAAACACTTTTCTTTTAAGACATAATGGCATATTGCTCTTGAAAATTATGCTGTTTCTTCCAAAAGCTCTCCAGGCAAGTTTTGTACGCCGATTAATTTCTTCATCAATGTGACGCTCACTTGATAATTTCTGTCCAAGATAAACGTACGTGCCTGTTATCTCCAGCTTTTCTCCATCAATGGATAAATCTTCATTTCTTGTAAAAGCATTGAACATCACTTTTGACTTCTGAAAGTTCATTTTTAATCCCACTTCTTTACTCTTGTCCGCAAGTTCCTGGATCATACTCTGCAGCTCTGATGAGGTAGTTGCAAAAATGACTACGTCATCAGCAAAACGATGGTGTGTTAGATAATCTCCATTAACCTTTATCTCTTTGTTTTCCCAGTTCAGTGATTGAAAGACATTTTCCAATGTGGCATTAAGGAGCTTCGGAGATATGGCGTCACCTTGTCTCACTCCCTTTCCAATTTTTATGTGTGCTGTATTTTCGAACAGCCGAATCTTTGCACTTGCATTTTCGTAGATGTTATTAATAATATTAATGTATGCATCTTCAATACCGCAGGATTTCAGAGCCGTTGCAACTGCTGATGGTTTCACCGAAACAAAGGATTTTTCATAATCGATAAAAGCCATGCACAATGGAAGTTCATATTCCCTCGCTCTTTCAATTTGTTCTCTCAGTACGTGGATATGATCTATTGTGCTGTAGCCAATCATGAATCCAGCTTGTTCTCTCGGTTAAGCCATGTCCAGTGTAACCTTCAAGCGGTGTGAAAGAACTTTACTGAAGATTTTATAAACCACTGATAGGAGGCTGATAGATCTTTAGTTCCCGAGATCCTCAATATCACCTTTTTTATGTAGCATGATCATTATAGCGGTGTTCCAATCCTCAGGAATCTTCCCTTAATTAAGGCATCGAGTGAAAATTTGGGCTAATAGTGTTTTGATTTCTCCACTTGCTTCTTGTATGATGTCTCAGTAATTCCATTTTCTCCAGGAGCTTTCCCCGCTTCACGTTCTTGATTGCATGTGCAACGTCTGCTGGAAGGACTGGAGGAACTCTGGTACTGGTATCTTTCATGATGTCTGGAGTACATGTACCATCCCTTTCATATAATTTGGAGTAGAAATCTTTCACTCTTCTCAAAATTTCGCCTCTATTTCTTGTTACGGAACCATCTTCTTTTCTCAGTGCCATTATCTATTTTCTTCCCATACTGAGATGTCCCTTTGCTATCTTTAGGCTTTGGTTGTTTTCAATTGCTTTCCTCACTAGTTCACAGTTGAATTTTCTTACGTCTTCAGTGATACTTTTTCTTACTGTCTTGCATAGCTCTATATATTCCACTTTGGAAGTCACATCTTTTTTAGTTGTCCTCATCTCTCTTCTTTTTTTGCGTCAACATTTTGGTTTTTCCTGATAATTTCTTCACATGTAACTTGTTCTTAGACCCAGCTAATTCTGTTGCTGTTTCCATAAGAGCTTTGGTTACTTTTCTGTTAACTTTAGAAATATCCACTTCTTCCGATGTTAGGCCTTCTAAAGCAGAGAATCTGTTTTTCAGTTCCAACTTGAAGGTATTATTTAGTTTTTAAGGTTGGTTATGTCAATAGATTTTGTTTGTCTTATGAGCTTGCCATGTTCAAGTTTAGTGTTGAAGTGCATCTTACATCTCACCAATCTATGGTCACTACCTGTGTTGAACTTGTTCAGCACACTGCAGTCTTCTATGACGATTTTTTGTTACACATAATAAAATCAATTTCACTTGTCGTCCCATTTGGATGTCTCCATGTCCATTTCCTGTGTGGCTTTTTTTGAAGAAGGAGTTTAAGATGAAAAACCCTTCTGCCTCTGCAAACTCAGCGAGAGTATTTCCACGCTGGTTTCTGTTGTCGTGACCGAATTTACCTACTGAAGTTTCATTCTGTTGCCGTTGCCCTATTTTTGCATTGAAATCTTTCATAATTATTTCAAGTGCTGCTTACCTTCATTATTTAGATGACGAATTTCCTCATAAAATTCTTCATTTTCTTCTTCAGGATGACTAGTGGTGGGCGCATAAGTTTGAATAATCTGAGCCTGGTATCTTTTCGAGAGTTGGATAACAAGTCGTGCAGCTCTGTCAGAGGAACTTTCAACTTCTACAATTTTATCATTCAGTTTCTTGTTTATTATAAATCCAGCACCACTAGTTCTGCCAGTATCTGTCCCACGATAGTAGAAGAGATGTCCTCTTTTCAGTTCAATGAGATCTTGTCCTTTTCTCCTTACCTCACTTAGTCCGACGATGTCCCACTTGATCCTTTGTAGTTCCTCTTCCAATTTAAGAAGCCTTGTTTTAGAATATAGGGAGCGTACATTATACCTAGCCAAAGTCAGCATCAGGTGGCAGCCTAGTCCGGTCCTCCGGGGATTCTGAGCACCCTCTGCCTTCATGTCGCACTGGCCGCTGCCCTGGCCAGGTACATTCTAGCTGCCGGAGTTTGAGGGCCAAGATTTCAGTTGCGGAATCATTTTGGAGGGGTTTAGCCATAACATACCACGCTGGCCAAGCGGGTTGGTGAGTGTGGGATAGCATTTCCTCTAATCCCGATGGTATAGTTATACCGCTATTGGCGGTCGTCAGAGCCCCTTTAGTGGGAACCGAATGCACCACGAGAAGGCGGGGTTGACATTTGTCAAGGAGAGGCTGTGAGGTTACGCATCACAGTAAACATTTGAACAAAATAAATAGGTAAGACCTTTAAAAGTGCCTTTTTTAATTAACTGACGTTCCTTAAATAACTGATTGAGAACAATCATCTGGGTATCTTCGAAAACACTGAATAAACATCCATGGATGTTGCTATTGCTTTGTTATCTTACGCATTCAAGCAGCCGTTTGCTATTCAACTAAATCAATTGACGTTTGAGGAGGAATTACTATTGTTTGGGTGTGCAATTCAGGAGTTGCTTGATGAGGTCGGTTACGCTCATAGGCTTTCGTTACTCAAGCAGCAAAATGAACTAGATTTCTAGAGAACAAAGTGTAAATCAATAGAATTGCTGTGGTAACTTAGTTTCAAAAATCAGCCTAAAATAATTGAAGAAAGTCCCATATGTAATATATTTTTTTTTCCGATAGCATACTGTTATATAATATCAATTCTAAACCTCCGAGACTATCAAAGATAATTTTTCCCCTACTAGCACAAAATACGGAGAGTATGGAAATCCAAAACACAAGGAAACTTTCATTCATATTAGTAATTGGATTCCAAAGATAATTTCCTGGATTAAACGAAATGAATTCTAAACAAAGTTAAATTTATTTCGTGTTTGCACCATCTAACTGAGATGAATAAATCACTGAGTACGCAATTCACACAAACCATTATGCAATCAAAACCTGTATCTCGTGGGAAAGTAGTGTTATGACTACGACTGACATCTTACACATGCAGAAGTATTAATCTTTCTCTTCTATCAATAAACTTTAACAGCATACTGCATATATCGGTTAGCCTAGAAAGTAGGCAAAGTACAGATTGCCCACATAAGGAAGCGTAGTATGCCTTTCATATGTAGGGATGTCATCATTGTTGCCTTATATGCACATCACCCGCAAAGAGATGTCCATTGACATTTGCTCCGGAATACAGAGCATTGATATTCACGTGCTAAATAATAACAACTATGACTAAAAACTTTTATGAAGCCCACAACATGTTTCCATTCTACATAGGCGATAACGTCGAAGTGAAAACCATTGGAAGCCGCCATCGTGGTGCAGTGGTCTAAGGGCGGGCTTATGATTATTCGTCCACGAAGGGTGCGTGTTAAAATCCCGGTGAGGACTAGATTTTGTGTTTGTCTTACGGCACTGGCTCTCTCTATTCCCTGGAAACAGTGGGTCTACAATCGGGAGAGCGACTGCTTACAGCCTATAAAGTTGCTCACGGTAGTCGTTGAAACTTCATTAAAAAAATTACTACTTTGATTTTGTACCCAAAACAGGGACAGCCACTGCATCATCAACAGACATTCAACCTTAGTGAAAGTGTTACTAGAAATAACAGTACATGTTCAGGTATCCTTAGTAAAGCTGAAAATTTTATTGAACTTCGAAATTCCACCCTCTGAAAAGAATCTATTGTTTCATATAGTGTAAGGTATTTGTCTCGGGGAAAAGTTATTGTTTTCAAAAAACTCTGTGGAATGAAAATACGGTGTTTCTTTCAGAAGTTTTATTTGAACTATTAATTGATTATTTGCTCCCGAGAGGTTGCAATGTTTTATTCTATCACGCTGAAATGTTTTTCAGTCTCAACGAACTGCCCCAATCTTTGCAAGTTGCACCTGTGACAGTAATTTCTTGTTACAACAAAATTGAAGCTAATTTGAAGCAGATACTGTATTAGAAATGTTGGGTCGAGAAGGGAAGTTTTGAGTATTGTTTTACATTTGTTGATAATGTTTCGGAAACAGAAACTCCACTTTCGTCAGAGATTGCTTAATAAACTGTGGAACATCTCAAACACCTACAACTACAAATAAAAGAATATTTCCTACCACCGAAAGGAGATATCAGCAGATGCCAATATATATTTGTTTTTCTCAAGAGCGTTTAGAACTACTGCTCAGGGTAATCGAAGAGTTTACCGACATATCTGACAGGTACCTGAAACCCACTTCAAAAGTTGTTACGATTCATCTGAAATTTTGGTGTCAGCTTAATAATGTTAAACCTAGAATTTGCGATCATTCTCTAAAACAAACAGTGCTCTTTGCTGTAATGTATAATTGTTACATAATATTATCCCCAAAATACACAAGACCAACAAAGAATTAAACTCGATCAGGAAGCAGACATGCGGCTATACATATCCAGGATCAAATCTGTACACAAAAAATCGTTCTCCATAAAGCATTCACATCCGTAGCATTAGTTATATGTTCAACTTAATATGAGAGCTATATGAAACGAGGGAATGTTTCGCAGGACACACTTCTCTACAAACAGGGACACCACCCTATTTTAAATCTTATGCTTGCTTTACCATAAAACTTGAACAAAACATAATTTGTTTGATTTTACATTTTAAGTTTTGAAGACATTTCTGAAAACAATATCAACGACATTCCTATTCGTTTTCAGTTTTCTGCTTTATTGGGTTACAAAAGCAACCTGTAACTTGAAGGTCAAAAAATGTTTTAAAGATATTTTGTTTCTGCTTCTATGAATACACGTATTGTAAATATGATTTTTTTATAATTTTTGAAAATTATTATGGAAGTAATATTGTAGCATAGAATATTACAAATTAACACTGAGAGTGATAGAAAAAAATTTATAATGGCTGGGTGGCGCAAGTGTATATAATAATTTAATTGCTTGTTTTCCTACGACTAGTGTGTTGTTCAACACATATACTCCTCCTGTTTCGAATGATCTTATTAGCATATCTCGCACTTGAGAAAGTTGGGCTTTCTGGGCAGCTCTATCCAATGTTTTATTATTAATTAGAAATTCTGCACCCCACCTTTGCAAGTGTAACAATATAAGAGAGCTCAAACTGTATGGAATACGAATCTGAATGGTATGGAGTTCAACAAATGTCCCGAACAAACGCTAGTTTGTGCATTATTAGATTGGTTGTACCAAGAACATTTGGTTAATATGGTGAACATGGAGCAAAATTCAAGGACAAAACATTTCGAAAAAATATGTCTTACATCGTTTTCGAAAGCAAAAGTGGCATAAAGTAAACAAAAATTACCGTAATACAGTCATTTTTGAAAGGGTGTAAGGAAACATTTACCTATCTGTGCAACACGTGGAGGTGCAGTTTCCCGAGACGGTGAAGCTACGATTGTTGTCCGACCATCTGCCACGGCTACACGTGGTCTGATCCGAGTGATATTGGCAAAACAAATTAGGCTCAGGTACTACACACATGCAGTAAGACCGGCAAGCTTGACTAACTGTTGTGAGCACTGAAGGATATGAGCAAATGTTATTAGGCTTACCGATGTAACACATGCTGAAGGACACGCACACTTCAAATTATGGGAGCTATCGAAACGCATTTAAATATGACTCTGAGATCGTAATTATTTGTTTAATTTACACTGCTGACAACCTAAAATGCAACACCAAGAAGGACACGAGATAGCAATGCCAGATTTACTGGACACATAACAACAGATACAAAGATGAAACGATTCAGCTTACAGGCCCGTGCGACTTGCTGAATACGCAGATATCAATAGTTCGTGTGGCCCCCATGGCCGGCAATAACGGCCGCTACACGCCGCGGCATCAAAGGAAAAAGGCTTTGGATGTGGGCTTGGGGTATGTCAGTCCAGGCTGCTTCCACACGTTGCCACAGTTCTTCAGGCGTAGCCGCGGGGGGTGTTTGCCGGGACACTCGGTTGCCGATCAGCGACCAGACGTGTTCGATTGGCGTCATATCGGGAGAACAGGCGGGCCACGGCATTAGTGACACTTGGTGGACCGTGAAGAATTGTTGCACGATGCATGACACGGGCGCGCGCTCGCTCATTATCCTGTTGAAACGTGGGCACTGGTGGGTTCTGCAGGTAAGGAGGACTACAGGCTCCAAAACGTCGGAGATGTAGCGGTGGCTGTTGAGTGTAACAGCAATGCGTACCAGAGGGTTGCGGGTGTCATATCCAATTGCGCTCCAAACCATAACGCCAGGCGCCGGACCGGTATGGCGATGCATAGTGCAGGCGTCATACAGTCTCTCGCCGCGGTGCCGCCACACGCGGATCCTACTTTTGTGGTATTGTAGGCAGAAAGGGGATTCGACAAAGAAGACAATGTCGTGCGATTCCGTAGTCCAGGTGCGGTGTTCAACGGCCCAATGCCACTGCACTCGCCGGTGGTGTTACGTCAATGGCAGTAGGAGCAATGGGCGCCGCGCGACAAGTCCCCGCTCCTGCAGACGACGTTGAACGGTACGTGCTGACACTGGTTGTTGCGCAACACATCTTAATTCCTGCGCTAAAGTTCGTGATGTGGCGGTGCGGGTCGTCAATTCCCGCCTAACAATATGCCAGTCTTCTCGTCCGGTGGTGTGCGGCGGCTGCGGCAATCGCTCACGTCGGTCCGTCCGACACTCCCGCAACCAAGAATCCATACTCGCCTCACTGTGGCTGGATGTCGTCTCACACGGGTGCCGAAGTTTCGGTACGACAAACCGCTGTCGCGATAAGCCACTATTCGATCTCTGTCGAAATCCGAAACCTGCTGGAATGACGGCCGTATTCTGCGACGAGGCATCAGGAAGCTTCCCATGCACAGGTACGGCAGCACAACACACTTTCACCACTTACACCCCGCCTTCGGTGCACCCTTCTTATACTGCTTCTCGGTCACGCGCTGGGCGCAGATGATTTGCATACACCCTGCAAAGCTAATCGTTTCCATGTCCCCTCGCGGGCGACGCATGATGCGAATTTTAAGTCAATCGGATGCTTTCTTCTTGGTGTTGCATTTTGGGTGGCCAGCAGTGTATAATATTTTTGATTTCTGAAAAGATGTACGTCACAGTTTTTTGAAGATTTTCTTCCTTGAATGTTCTTCACGTTAACCGAATATTTTATTTAGTGTACTTCTCACGGATTAGTAAAACTGAGTTTTAAACCTTTAAGCGGGCGATGTACCTGAATCAAATGCTGCCAAACAATTTCCGTTCTCCTAAAATGCAGATGTTTCCATAACGACTGATTTCACGAAAGTAATAGGAAACAATTCCTTTCATCCTCTCATCTGAGAAGTACAGATTATAAACATGTTACGTGTGATATGTGCTCCTTTTGAGTCATTTTGTCTCTGCTCCATGACATGATGGAGAAGGTTTACTAACCCAGAAACAGATATCATGTCAGTGGACAGAAACAGAAGACTCAAACGTCTTCTGTTTCCTTTCTTAGGTTCATCCCCACTGTTGTGGCACTTTAAGCATCTAATCAGTCAGAAAGGATAATTGTCAATCACTTCTCTATATCACCACTTTGAATAGCAAATCAAAGGGGGGGGGGGCACTTTCTGATCCTCTGGTTTTTCTGGTCAGTCATTGTTACGACGTTAAGACCACTAAACGTGGGAAGAATGAATTCGTTCCAGCCGCATTTCACTCACTTGTTTAGACAGCGAATATATTCGTCTGACCCGACTTTAGTCCATTTTGTCAACCTCAAGTTAACTACTTAAAGTGTTAATTGGAGTTTCTGCTTTTCAGAAACCAACACTGAGCTGAGTATTGTACGACCTCCTGATTTTGTATTTTGTTTATTATAAAACATTCAGACTTGTTAAAAGCACCTAAATACAAGTTTTTTTCATTGAGAGCAAATCTCAGAAATATACGATTTGCTTTGAAAATATTTCATAGTTTCATTCACAGTTCCATTTCAATTCGAGTTTCCTTTAGGTCCCGTATTTTTTCTATAAAAAATTCTGGTTGTGTATTTGTAAAGATTCATATTCTAAAATTTTCCTTATTACCAATTCATTCCAAAATAGCATCCAATTCCCCTTTTATAATAGAACTATTTACATACTGTGCTTGTAAGTAGGAGATAAAGAAAATTACAGCAGAAAAAAATGTTCAAACTCCACCCGCATCTCACTGGTGAGATAATGTCATTCTGCTCCAAATTTATGACAAATGCATTATGTAACTGGGTGTTGGAATATTAACTTTTTGAATTGCTTAAAAAATATGTAGGTTGAACAATAACACGGAAAATCTGATAAAAAATAAGGTTAACTAAACTTGCGGATTTTCAACATATCTGCAGTGTTCTTACATAATGTGGTAAAAGGAGGTGACAAAAATTGTGTTGTTGGCCCTCAGCTGTAAATTAATGCATATGTCCAGTATTCTGATATACATTGTTCAAAGGAAAGTCCTTATTCAATGCAATAACTACGGAAGCAAGGGTCCGTGTGGTACACAAGTTAGGTCTATGTACAGGAAAGAAAAGATGACCGATCGAATAAAAGCGAATGGAGCGCCCCTTGTGTCAAACGTAAGACGTTAGGAAACCTAGCTCGCGAACAACGCGAGATAGAAGCAACATTTTAATTACAAAGTTATAGGGCATCGTCTAATTATTAGGAAACGACATATGGTGAGCTCATATTTTGTACATGGACGGGTCAAATGCTGATAGAGTGAACGCGGTCGCTGGATGGTTGGGCAATGCAAAATACCGGCCCACGATGGATAACTACTCAAATGCGTATGTAATTATTGATAGTGAAGTAGAAGCCGGTCGGTGAGGTAAAATACTGAGGCTGGGGATTTGAACATCAGTCAACGTGCACGTTGCAAACACTGATGGCGGGCTACTCGAACGCTGCTGAATACTGGGAAATGGTCTTGCTTAAATTGGAATGTCATCTCAATGTCCAAGAAGCCGCAAGCCGGTATCCCGAGCATTTTCCGACTGGTCAACATCCAACTGCAGCGACTATTTACAACTGTGTTCGCCATCTCTGAGAGACCGGAAGCATACAGACACGTCAGCGATCGGGCTGACCTACGGGTTCGGGTGTTACAGTGCATCCTGATGTTGTCCTGGGATTTGTCCTTGCTAATTCCAAACGTAGTACCACAGCAGTCGCCGAAGCATGTGGATTAATAGCACAACGTGTTTGGAAAATCCTGAAGGAGCATGGAGCTCACCCGTACCACGTTCAGCTAGTGCAAGGTTTGATGGATGGAGACAAAGGAAGGCGTGTCGATTTCTGCAAATTTGTACATAATACGTGGGAGGTAAGTTCAAACTTCTTGGCCGATATCTTGTGGACCGACGAGTCCCGTTTTAAACGGGAGGGAATAGTCAATCTGCAAAACACCCATTAATGGGCTTTGAGCAACCTATCAATGAGACGAGCTGCTCGACATCAACGGCGTTGGGTTACTAACGTTTGGTGCGGTATTTGGCGAAACACACTAGTTGGACCCATTTTTTATGATGGGTCATTAACAGGTCAGCGGTACCTTCCCCTCTTACGGGGCCCGATATCTGACTTTATGGATGATCTTCCCTTCAGAGGTATGATGCGGATGTGATACCAATATGATGGTGCACCACTTCACATGCCAGCTAATGAATGGAGTTTCCTGGCTGAAATATTCAGACAAAAGAAAATTGCTTATGGCTGTAAAGTGTAATGGCCTCCGCAGTCATCGGACTTAACACATTTAGACTTCTTCCTGTGGGGTTACTTGCAGGAACAGGTGTATGCTACTGAACCTTCTAGTCTGGAAGATTTACGGCACCGCATTGTGTGCGCTGTAACACAGTGACACATGCCATGCTAGATAGTGTACGAGAATATATTCTTACACACATTGAAATGGTATTGTAGCCGAAGGTGGCCACTTCGAACCGGCTGTATATTAACTTCGCGCAGATATTCGTTGTGCCTGTAAGTAGGCATATCTCCTGTAAATATTTATTAATATTATAAATAAACCTGCACAGGTTCTGTCTCGTGTCATTATTTTTGTGTCTGTTTCACCTGTTTTACCGATTTCGAATTATCAGCATTTTGACCCGTCCATGTACATAATTCGTATGCACCATATGTCATTTCTTACTAATTAGACGATGCGCTACAACTTTGTATTTGGGATTTCGGTTCTATCTCGCGTTGTTCAGGAGTTCGGTTTCCAAACTTCTTAAATTTGCCGGTAGGTGCGCTCCAATGGCTTTCATTCGATAAGTCATCGTCCCTTTCCGATACATAAGCCTAACTTGTGTACCACTCGGGGCCTTGTTTCCGCAGTTATTGCCCTGAATAAGGACTTCCCATTTAACACTGTATCTTGCTTCCAGTATTATGTTTCGAAATATAAATATTTTTTAAAATTACTCCTAAAATATTTACCTGGTCTACTAATATCTCAAATTTACATAATGAAGAGGTTCAGTCCTCTAACAAATACGAAAACATGATTCCGTATACTGTATTATGTCGCTATGCTAGATCAAACCAGCGCGTAACAAAAAGATGCCTACGCGAACAACGTAACTTCCGCCAATGGTAACGAAAGCAGCTCCACGAAACAGGCTTTCCCACTCAAATGCTGAACGTGTTCGTACATTGCAAACAGCAGTCTTCTTGGGTTCGAGTTTCCTTTCAGGAGAGAAGTCATTTTTGCTTTGGACTTATCTCAAGTGTAATTCTTTTTGCTTTAATGCTGTTTTCTTACTCAATCTCAACGCTTCTCAGGTTTTACAGAATTAAGTTGCATTTTTCCACATCTTAACTTCATTTAAAAAAAAAAATATCCTTTTTCTCTGCATGTAGTCCTTCTTCATTGGTTTAAAATTATTAAAACATGTTTTTAACTCACAAATATCAAGTTTTTGAAATCTGATTTTTGATCCGCTATAGAAAATAAGTCGTGCATGTCACACGAATTCCTGTTTTGCACTCCAGGTACTTTTGTCAAGCTAAATTTTAAATATTTCTAATTGAAGCTACGGGTATGTATACTGCCGGAAAGTGAAAAAAGTACACCCAAGAGGAATGCCAGTAGAAACGTCATATTATAATATGTAAATTGTTAAGGGGAGCAGAAAGTTGGAATGTCATTGGATGAAATAATGACGTCACTGACGTCACAACGACGCAGGCGCGCAATATTTGTTCAGTTATCGGATTTCGAGCAAGGTCATATGGTCTCCAATAAGGAGGTTGGTCCTTACGTAAAATTGTGGATTGAGTGGGAGGACAGGTATCGTCCGTAGTAAGATGGTGACGTCGGTAGTCAGAAGAACATTCGCACACTCGCAGACGTTGTTCCGGGTAACACAGAGTTACTTACGCACGAGAGGATCCGTGTAGGACAGCGGAGTTGGTAGCGCCGACGACTACGGTGTCACAAAATCGATCCTCTGTCATACCAAGGGTGTATACCAGAACGATACGGAATCGTTTGTTGGGAGCAGGACTGCGGGCTCCGTGTCGCTGGAAAGTTTATGATTAACCTCTGCTCACCATCGAGCAGGTTTGCGTTTATGTAAAGAACGAGTTTATTGGAAAGAAGGATAGCGGTCTGTGGTTTTGAGTGATGAAAGCCGATTAGGGATTCTGATGGTCGTATACACGTCCGAGGGAGAAAAAGGTGAGCGGCATCTGCCATCGTGCTTCCGCCAAGGACAATAGGCCCTACGCCGGGCATCATGGTGTGGAGAACGATTAGTTATCACTCTCATACGAGTCTGCTGTTTCTACGGAGTACACTATATAACAGTACTTACGTCACCGACATCGTGCTGCCGGTCGTCCTGTAATTTTTGTGTGCGATCCGATTTGCGATATTCCCGCAGGATAACGCCTACCCACACTCCTCCCGAGCTACTTAACATGCTCTTCGGGCTGTGCACCTACTCCTTGGACAGAACGCTCTCTGAATTGGTATCCAAACGAGCATGTCTTGGACTGGATCGGATAAAGTCGCTTCTGCAGACTCCGGCGTGCAGCGACCATCTCCGAATTACGCGTCCATGATGAAAGCTCAGGCGATGTAATTTTCACGTTTTCTGATGTGAAAAATTTTACGTGATGAATAGTAAATATAGGCAATTTAGATATGTCTTTTGGCTGTGATAATAATTCTGAGGTATTTCCACGTAACATGAATATATTATTTCTTCTACAAAATGCAATTTGTTTTGCATTTCTAAAAATAATTCAGGTAAATTTAAAAGAAGATTAATTGGATTATTTTATTTGCTCAAATATCGCAATTTAAAATATAAATATTAGTGTGGAATTAATAATTCCAGGTTTTTTCTATGAATAATTGTTTCTGAAGATCTTCTGAAGATTTTCTGGTCCGCTAGCAACAATGCTTACGTAATTTCATGACGAGATGTTTTCTCACCAGCTAAAGGGTAGTCGCCTCGACGCTCGCGGTACAGGTTCTGTCCTTTTGCGGTGAAATTCGAGTCACAGGATTTTCTTTTAATCTAATCAATTACCATTGCTTATTCAAAAGTCATAATTTCCTGATAAGTAGCTGATGACCACACATCAAACTTTGTCATGACGATCTCACACCACCCGCCGCGCAAGTATTCAAATTATCGTGCCAGTTGTCCAGCTCGTTTAGAATCCATGGTTAAACGCCGGGATCATTTGAAACATAGATTCTACGTATATTTGTTGGGATGTACTTCGTGCGTTTTTATTTTTTACGCTATCAGTTTACTTCGGCGATCATGTTAGAATTTGAGGTTGCGTTCGTTTAAGATATAAATGTAATTGTTTACATCCACAGTAATTTGCTAAAAGACTGATAACAGTTTTCTTTGTTATATTTTTTACATTCAGCGTGGTCCTCGAGATGCATTTTTTTTATAGAGGGAGCTCATTTTATATTGCCACACATGTGGGCGTGCTTCACTGTGTCTGTGTGTTTTTATGTTTGTTCAATTACTGTATTTTGTTGCCGTCTACAACCCACACCTATGTGAAATGGGCTTTTGTTTTAAAGAATGTAAATACGGTAATTGAGGAAGTAACGTTTTGAGCACAAAATAGGGATTTCAAACTGTGGAGTACTTGTCCCTAAAAGTCGCTGTATCTGTGTTAAAACGCACTTCGTACGTTCAAGCCGTTAATCTCCAAGATAAAAATCAACATTTTTCACGCGTGCAAACCTTTTCAGAAGTGGTTATGGGAGTCGCGCCTAATGCGCTTAAACCGCTTTTGGAACAGTGAGAGGAGAATGAGACACCAACGTGCAAGCTGTTTTAGGCAGGGAGAACCTTGATAATGTCCAACTCGTCGTTCAAAGAGCTTATTAGACTTATTTGCAAAACTTGCTGTGCTATGAGGATCAAATTACGCATTACTTTTGGTTCTTTCTAATATTTGTTTTCCATTAAACTGAGAAAACAATGATGCCCTAAATTTTCGACTTCTCAGTGATTAGTTCCCTTATAAACAGCTGGTTTAATTTTGTTGGAATCTTTCCGCGTTTAATGATGATAAGAAATGCATATGTTACTTTATATATACTGCTAAGGATGTAAGGTCAGGTGATGCGTAACATCACAGCCTCTCCTTGACAAATGTCAACCCCACCTTCTCGTGGTGCATCCTGTTCCCACTAAAGGGGCTCTGACGACCGCAAATAGCGGTATAACTATACCATCGGGATCAGAGGAAATGCTATCCCACAGTCACCAACCCGCTTGGCCAGCGTGGTGAGTTATGGCCAAACACCTCCAAAATGACTCTACAACTTAAATATTGGCCCTCAGTCTCCGGCAGCTGGAATGTACCTGGCCAAGGCAGCGGCCAGTGCGACATGAAGGCAGAGGGTGCTAAGAATCCCCGGAGGACCGGACTAGGCTGCCATTTGATGCTGACCTTGGCTACCTACAACGGACGCTCCCTATCTTCTGATTCAAGGCTTCTTGAATTGGAAGAGGAACTACAAAGGATCAAGTGGGACATCGTCGGGCTAAGTGAGGTAAGAAGAAAAGGAGAAGATCTCATTGAACTGAAAAGTGGACATCTCTTCTATTATCGTGGGACAGATACTGGCAGAACTAGTGGTGTTGGATTTATAATAAACAAGAAACTGAAGGATAAAGTGGTAGAAGTTGAAAGTTCCTCTGACAGAGCTGCACGACTCGTTATCCAACTATCGAGAAGATACCAGGCTCAGATTATTCAAACTTATGCACCCACCACAAGTCATCCTGAAGAAGAAATTGAAGAATTTTATGAGGAAATTCGTCATCTAAATAATAAAGGTAAGCAGCACTTGAAGATAATTATGGGAGATTTCAATGCAAAAATAGGGCACCGGCAACAGAATGAAACTTCAGTAGGTAAATTCGGTCACGGCAACAGAAACCAGCGTGGAAATACTCTCGTTGAGTTTGCAGAGGCAGAAGGATTTTTCATCTTGAATTCCTTTTTCAAGAAAAAGCCACACAGGAAATGGACATGGAGACATCCAATTGGGACGACAAGTGAAATTGATTTTATTATGTGTAACAAAAAATTCGTCATCGAAGACTGCGGTGTGCTGAACAAGTTCAACACAGGTAGTGACCATAGATTGGTGAGATGTAAGATGCACCTCAACACTAAACTGGAACGTGGCAAGCTCATAAGACAAACAGAATGTATTGACATAACCAACCTTAAAAAACACCATAATACTTTCAAGTTGGAACTGAAGAACAGATTCTCTGCTTTAGAAGGCCTAACATCGGAAGAAGTGGATATTTCGGAAGTTAACAGAAAAGTAACCAAAGCTCTTATGGAAACAGCAACAAAACTAGCTGGGTCTAAGAACAAGTTGCATGTAAACAAATTATCAGGAAAAACCAAAATGTTGATGCAAAAAAGAAGAGAGATGAGGACAACTAAAGAAGATGTGACTTCCAAAGTGGAATATATAGAGCTATGCAAGACAGCACGAAAAAGTATCACTGAAGACGTAAGGAAATTCAACTGTGAGCTAGTGAGGAAAGCAATTGAAAACAACCAAAGCCTAAAGATAACAAAGGGACATCTCAGTAAGGGAAGAAAACAGATTATGGCTCTGAGAAAAGAAGATGGTTCTATAACAAGAAATAGAGGCGAAATTTTGACAAGAGTGAAAGATTTCTACTCCAAATTATATGAAAGGGATGATACATGTACTCCAGACATCATGAAAGGTACCAGAGTTCTTCCAGTCCTCCCAGCAGAAGTTGCTCATGCAATCAAGAACATGAAGCGGGGGAAAGCTCCAGGAGAAGATGGAATTACTATAGACATCATACAAGAAGCAAGTGGAGAAATTGAAACAGTACTCGCCCAAATTTTCACTCGATGCCTTAATGAAGGGAAGATTCCTGAGGATTGGAACAATGCTACAATGATCCTGCTACATAAAAAAGGTGACATTGAGGATCTCAGGAACTACAGACCTATCAGCCTCCTATCAGTGGTTTATAAAATCTTCACTAAAGTTCTTTCACACCGCTTGAAGGTAACACTGGACATGGCTCAACCGAGAGAACAAGCTGGATTCAGGAGTGGCTACAGCACAATAGATCATATCCACGTACTGAGAGAACTAATTGAGAGAGCGAGGGAATATGAACTTCCATTGTGCATGGCTTTTATCGATTATGAAAAAGCCTTTGATTCGGTGAAACCATCAGCAGTTACCACGGCTCTGAAATCCTGCGGTATTGAAGATGCATACATTAATATTATTAATAACATCTATGAAAATGCAAGTGCAAAGATTCGGCTGTTTGAAAATACAACACACATAAAAATTGGAAAGGGAGTGAGACAAGGTGACACCATATCTCCGAAGCTCTTTAATGCCTCATTGGAAAATGTCTTTCAATCACTGAACTGGGAAAACAAAGGGATAAAGATTAATGGAGATTATCTAACCCACCTTCGTTTTGCTGATGACGTAGTCATTTTTACAACTACCCCATCAGAGCTGCAGAGTATGATCCAGGAACTTGCTGACAAGAGTAAAGAAGTGGGATTAAAAATGAACTTTCAGAAGACAAAAGTGATGTTCAATGCTTTTACAAGAAATGAAGATTTATCGATTGATGGAGAACAACTGGAGATAACAGATACGTATGTTTATCTTGGACAGCAGATATCAAGTGAGGGTCACATTGATGAAGAAATTAATCGGCGTACAAAACTTGCCTGGAGAGCTTTTGGAAGAAACAGCATAATTTTCAAGAGCAATATGCCATTATGTCTTAAAAGAAAAGTGTTTGATCAATGCATCCTTCCAGTGCTTACGTATGGTGCAGAGACGTGGACCTTAACTAAAAGAGACATACAAAGGCTGCAGACAACTCAAAGAAGCATGGAGAGGTGCATGCTTGGTATAACCAGGAGAGATAAGAAGAGGAACTCGTGGATCCGAAAAATGACGAGAGTAGAAGACATCATGATCAGAGTTAAATCCCTGAAATGGCAATGGGCTGGACATACTGCCAGAAGGACAGACCATAGATGGACAGCCGAAATTTTAGATTGGATTCCAAGGGACAGGAAAAGACCCAGAAAAAGACCACATGGGAGATGGGTGGATGAAATTCGTAAATATGCGGGAGTGACATGGAGGAGACTGGCACAAGACAGACCGTTGTGGAGGAAACTTGGGGAGACCTTCGTCCAGCAGTGGATTGATAATGGTTGACAATGATGATGATGATGATATACTGCTATTAGTACAATTATGAATGTTATTCAAAAGTACACCAGATCACGTACATTAAAAAAAACCTTATAGAGATGTAAATCTGTTTAATTTAGTGGTGTAATACGCATAAACATTCGCAAAGCTTTCGCTCTCAGCTGGGTAATACTGCGCTAGAGATGACCTCCGTTATTTTTAAAAAATCGTCTTTGTCTTTAACGTGTTCTAATTCCCTGCATTTAACATATCGGAAAACTTATGTTATATATATATATTTCTCCGTAGTGTTTCAAACTTTAAATGAGAGTAAGTGCATTCTTTCAAATGGGACAGCTACATATACGTCAAGGTATATCTTTATGATTTCAACGTGTTAATTTTACAGTACGTCGTGTAGGAATAGGTAAGTTTCAGGCGATGAAACAGAAGGCGCAAGAAAATGACTCTATCGGTCATACTGAAATATTATGTACGTGTTAGTAGTTCTGCATAATAAAATATAATATTTTACATATTTTTGACTCTTAAAAATGATTCCTTGAGTCAAAATGAATGGTATTTCTTCTGATATCTCTTGGGAGTAGGTGAATCACTCTTCCTCGAAATACCACTAGCGTCTGGGGACAGCAATGGAAATCTCGCAGGAAGATCCTCATTGGTAGGAATAAAACACAATCAACCAATTGGCGTGCGTGATGTGTATCACTAGTGCCAGGTAGGTATGAAATAATTAGCAAACTTTCTGGATTTAATTTAATTTTTCGAATTTTTTACTGAAAGCCATTGATCAAATTACTGGGTAAATGTGTAGATTATCGTTCTAAATTATTTCGCGAGAAAAATGTTAGTACCTGGAAAAAGTGCGACGTACGGATTCAGAGTATGGATATTAAAGGCAAATGGTACAGAAATTTCATATTTTAAATGTGTTTTGAAAATTTTAATCGGAATATTGACCGGAAAGTTCGATGCTGTGAAGAGACGCTGCGGTTGGCCTAATGCTTCTCTACTGCGATGATGTCAACTGTGCTCCGTTAAAAGGAAGGTTCGTTGCTGAACCGAAATGACGGGCGCAAGAGTACGAGAGAAAGCGGTTACTTTTTGGCAGAAGAGCAATACATTTTGTAGTGTACACTACAAAAAATAGGTCCAAATTATGCACACTTTATTGGTATCCCATACGTTGTTGGCAGGAAAACCCGGAAAATAAGATCTTTGATTAGCAAACGATACGTATCAGTGAGAGAGAAATTGACCTGCGAACAAAGTATCAACACGAGAACCAAAAGTACAGTGGTACAGCAAATCAGCTACGAATGGAAGCCTTTCAAAGTAGAACCGAAGTTATGCTTCCCCAGTTTTCTGCACAACATAGAAAGGAATTGTAGATTAGCGTCCTAAATTATTTCGTCGGAAAAATACCTGGAAAAAGGGCGCCGTATAGATTTTAGAATATGAAAATTAATGGCAAATGGTGTAGCCATTTCATGTTTTAAATGCCTTTTAACGATTTTTATCGTAATATTTACCTGTAAGTGTGATTTTTTGAAGAGACGCTGTGGTAGGCTGAATGCATCGTTACCACGACGATGTGAAGCTTTAATCCGTTGAAAGAAAGATCCCCTGCGGCGAGTAATTCACGCGCGGATGACTACAAGTGCAGCTGCATATGCTCTTGCCAGGAGAGCGAGTACCATGTACTCATACGTTAGAGAATATAGTTCGCTCATGTTTTGTCATTGTTTTTGAAGCACATCTTCAGAAATGTTTCGTTCTTTCACACATCTTTTCCTAATTCCAAATAGAAAGTGCAAATATTCCTTTCTATGTTGTGCAGAAAACTGGGGAAGCATAACTTCGGTTCTACTTTGAACGGCTTCCATTCGTAGCTGATTTGCTGTACCACTGTACTTTTGGTTCTCGTGTTGATACTTTGTTCGCAGGTCTATTTCTCTCTCACTGATACGTATCGTTTGCTAATCAAAGATATTATTTTCCGGGTTTTCCTGCCAACAACGTATGGGATACCAATAAAGTGTGCATAATTTGGACCTATTTTTTGTAGTGTACACTACAAAATGTATTGCTCTTCTGCCGAAAAGTAACCGCTTTCTCTCGTACTCTTCCGCCCGTCATTTCGGTTCAGCAACGAACCTTCCTTTTAACGGAGCACAGTTGACATCATCGCAGTAGAGATGCATTAGGCCAACCGCAGCGTCTCTTCACAGCATCGAACTTTCCGGTCAATATTCCGATTAAAATTTTCAAAACACATTTAAAATATGAAATTTCTGTACCATTTGCCTTTAATATCCATACTCTGAATCCGTACGTCGCACTTTTTCTAGGTACTAACATTTTTCTCGCGAAATAATTTAGAACGATAATCTACACATTTACCCAGTAATTTGATCAATGGCTTTCAGTAAAAAATTCGAAAAATTAAATTAAATATAGAATGTTTGCTAATTATATCATACCTACCTGGCACTAGTGATACACATCACGCACGCCAATTGGTTGATTGTGTTTTATTCCTACCAATGAGGATCTTCCTGCGAGATTTCCATTGCTGTCCCCAGACGCTAGTCAAAATACCTCCACATCTACCAGGTTGAAGCAATTTAAAATGAGACGCTTCTGGAAGCGCTAACATAACCAGCAAATTAGCAACTACTGTGAATAACATGATATTGATTTATATTTATATGTATCTTTTATTTTGCGGAAATTACTGGAAACTATTGATTTTTCGAATAAAATATGAAAAATTGTATGGTTTATATATAAATGGAGCGGTGCCGGAATACAATTTTTCAGTCGCTATGCGTTGTTTAAAAAATAACGTGGAAAGAGCGATGACATCGTCCATTTATATTAACTATTGTATGGTTTGAATGAAAAATCCGTCTCACAAAAAAAAGGTACACACAAACGTTGCTTATCAGTATTCAAAATTACAGGTCTCTCGATTTTTTTATTTATTTTCCTCATTCATAGTAATCATTGTTTAGTCCATACTTTTTTCTGAAATGCTATCCCTTTAGTGAAGAAATATTGAATTGCCGATCATATGATTAGATACTGAAAAAACAAGTACGCATGGCCGTTGTTTCTACAATTTAGACCCGTGTTTTATATCTCTTGTTTGGTGAAACATTTATAGTGTCCAATTAAATAAAATAAACTTTCTCTATCTAATTATGACTGCAGTTGAAAACGAACCTAATTAAAGTAATTTCAGTAAGATGTGGGGTTCCTTTCATTTTGTTATGATATAAAAACAACCGCATGGGTCTTTTGCTTCTGTTTCACCGTATATTATTTATGGGGCGCTCTTTTTAAATCTTCGAAATTGGGGTATCACTTAAATGAAATATATACGTATACAGAATATACACATGTTTTCTCCAGAGAAATATGTCATTACGTCTTAAAAAAGTTTAATCGATTCTTCCTTGCAGTTCTTACATATGGAGCAAAGACATGGATTTTAACTAAAAATGGCGTACAAAAACTTCAAAACACTGAAGGAAGAATAAAGAGATGCAAGGCTGGAGTGACTAGGAAAGAAAATAAAGAACTCGTGGATAAGATAAAGGACGAAATGTGGAGGCTTCATAGTCAGAGTAAAATCCCTGAAATGGAAATGGGCTTTCCATGTTGCCATAAAAACGGACGACCGACAAAGAATCGAAATTTTAAATTGTGTACCAAGAAACAAAGAAAGATCCATAAGAAAGCAAAATGACAGATGGATGGATGAAATTTAAAAACATGTCTGAGTAACTTGGAGGAGGGCGGCTCAAGACAGATATTTGTGTAGAAAACTTGGGGAGACTTTCATCTAATAGTGGATTGATACTGGTTGAAAAAATGATTTTGCTATATATATTTACAGGGGTTGTCCAAAATAAGAGAAACGCCTTAAAACAATAGGTGTTACGCACCTAATATCGTGTGGGAGCATCCTTGGCATTTAAAACTGCTTGAATCAACTTTGGAATTGACGCATACAAGTCCAGGATTGTGGTAAGTGGTATGTTTTACCGTTCGTCCTGCAGAAACTTCTTAAATTCCTTGAGAACCGTTGGAGGAGCATAACGAGATCGCACCCTGTTTTCTAACGCAGACCACAGGGACTAAATGATGTTTACGTCCCGTGACTGTGCAGGCCGGGGAAGGTATGTAACTTCATCCTCATTTTCCTCAAACCATGATTGAACAGTTTGACTTCTGTGAATCGGGGCATTATGTATTTTAAAGGTGCATTTCTCTAACGGAAATAATGTCTGCGCCATCGAATTCACATTGTCGTCCAAAAGGGTCACATAGTCACCGCTAGTGATCCGTCCGTGTAAGATGATAATGGGACTTGACCGCCTCGGTGGCGCAGTGGTCTAAGCGATGGCCTCTGATCATTCGTCCGAAACGGGTCCGGGTTCGAATCCCGGTGAGGACTGGATGTTGTGTTTGTCTTACGGCACTGGCTCTCTCCCTTCCCTAGAACCAGTGGCCCTAAATTAGGGACGGGCGACTGCTTATAGCCCATTGAGATGCTCACGGTGGTCGTTAAACCTCCAATAAAAAAAATGGGACTTGCTGCAAACCACGAGATCATGGCCCAAACCATTACGGAACCGCCCCAATGTTTTACTTTAGGAAAGAGAGTGTCTCGGTTCTAGGCTTCTGCAAGGGTTCACACGCAAACCCGTCCTGTGCTGGGGAGTAGTGAGAAACTTGATTTATCAGGAAAAAAGTTATGTTTCCATTGTTCCCGGAATAATTGCAGTTTCCGTTTCATATTCACCTGTGACACTAGGGGTTATGCAATAGCAGCTCTTCCGTAAATATTGTACTCATGCAATTCCCAGTCGCACGGTATGGATCGACACTGGGTTCTGGAGATGTGCATTAAGCTCAGCAGTCACTTTCGTCGGCGTGGTCTTCCTCCTTGCGGTCACAAACCTCTTTAATGTCCTCCTGTCCCTCCCAGTGAGTTCGGTTTTCTTTCCACAAATGCATATCTCAGATGATGTTGTGCCATGAACATTGCATGCTGTCATGACCTTTGACATGGTTCCTCTCGATGTCTCAAATACCTGTGCTACTGTGGTTATTGACACACCAACCAGACTGGCTCCTACAATCTGTCCTCTTTGGAACTCCGACTGTTCACTCATTGTGCCTTCACCTGGAACAAAATTATTGAATATCCGATTAACAATGCAATCACTTAGATCCTTGGGACTATAAGCAACATTTTTTTACAAAGCAAATTGTATCTACGTGATCGTTTTACTCGAATAGCAGCACATACCAGAGTCACGGTTTTCAGCGAGATGTTTCCATTATTTTAGAAAACCCCTTATATATATATATATATATATATATATAATTAGCTGGGTCTAAGAACAAGTTGCATGTGAACAAATTATCAGGAAAAACCAAAATGTTGATGCAAAAAAGAAGAGAGATGAGGACAACTAAAGAAGATGTGACTTCCAAAGTGGAATATATAGAGCTATGCAAGACAGTAAGAAAAAGTATCACTGAAGACGTAAGAAAATTCAACTGTGAACTAGTGAGGAAAGCAATTGAAAACAACCAAAGCCTAAAGATAGCAAAGGGACATCTCAGTAAGGGAAGAAAACAGATTATGGCACTGAGAAAAGAAGATGGTTCTGTAACAAGAAATAGAGGCGAAATTTTGACAAGAGTGAAAGATTTCTACTCCAAATTATATGAAAGGGATGATATATGCACTCCAGACATCATGAAAGATACCAGTACCAGAGTTCCTCCAGTCCTTCCAGCAGAAGTTGCACATGCAATCAAGAACATGAAGCGAGGAAAAGCTCCAGGAGAAGATGGAATTACTGTAGACATCCTACAAGAAGCAAGTGGAGAAATCGAAACAGTACTCGCCCAAATTTTCACTCGATGCCTTAATGAAGGAAAGATTCCTGAGGATTGGAACACCGCTACAATGATCCTGCTACATAAGAAAGGTGACATTGAGGATCTCGGAAACTACAGACCTATCAGCCTCCTATCAGTAGTTTATAAAATCTTCACTAAAGTTCTTTCACACCGCTTGAAGGTAACACTGGACATGGCTCAACCGAGAGAACAAGCTGGATTCAGGAGTGGCTACAGCACAATAGATCATATCCACGTGCTGAGAGAACTAATTGAAAGAGCGAGGGAATATAAACTTCCATTGTGCATGGCTTTTATCGATTATGAAAAAGCCTTTGATTCGGTGAAACCATCAGCAGTTACAATGGCTCTGAAAACCTGCGGTATTGAAGATGCATACATTAATATTATTAGTAACATCTATGAAAATGCAAGTGCAAAGATTAGGCTGTTTGAAAATACAACACACGTAAAAATTGGAAAGGGAGTGAGACAAGGTGACACCCTATCTCCGAAGCTCTTTAATGCCACATTGGAGGGTGTTTTTCAGTCGCTGAGCTGGGAAAACAAGGGGATAAAGATTAATGGAGATTATCTAACCCACCTTCGTTTTGCTGATGACGTAGTCATTTTTGCAACTACCCCATCAGAGCTGCAGAGTATGATCCAGGAACTTGCTGACAAGAGTAAAGAAGTGGGATTAAAAATGAACTTTCAGCAGACAAAAGTGATGTTCAATGCTTTTACAAGAAATGAAGATTTATCGATTGATGGAGAAAAGCTGGAGATAACAGACACGTACGTTTATCTTGGACAGCAGATATCAAGTGAGGGTCACATTGATGAAGAAATTAATCGGCGTACAAAACTTGCCTGGAGAGCTTTTGGAAGAAACAGCATAATTTTCAAGAGCAATATGCCATTATGTCTTAAAAGAAAAGTGTTTGATCAATGCATCCTTCCAGTGCTTACGTATGGTGCAGAGACGTGGACCTTAACTAAAAGAGACATACAAAGGCTGCAGACAACTCAAAGTAGCATGGAGAGGTGCATGCTTGGTGTAACCAGGAGAGATAAGAAGAGGAACTCGTGGATCCGAAAAATGACAAGAGTGGAAGACATCATGATCAGAGTTAAATCCCTGAAATGGCAATGGGCTGGACATACTGCCAGAAGGACAGATCATCGATGGACAGCCGAAATTTTAGATTGGATTCCAAGGGACAGGAAAAGACCCAGAAGAAGACCACATGGGAGGTGGGTTGATGAAATTCGAAAGTATGCAGGGGTGACATGGAGGAGACTGGCACAAGACAGACCGTTGTGGAGGAAACTTGGGGAGACCTTCGTCCAGCAGTGGATTGATAATGGTTGACAATGATGATGATGATGATATATATATATAAGGGATGTAAGGTCAGGTGATGCGTAACATCACAGCCTCTCCTTGACAAATGTCAACCCCGCCTTCTCGTGGTGCATCCTGTTCCCACTAAAGGGGCTCTGACGACCGCCAATAGCGGTATAACTATACCTTCGGGATTAGAGGAAATTCTATCCCACACTCACCAACCCGCTTGGCCAGCGTGGTGAGTTATGGCCAAACCCCTCCAAAATGATTCCACAACTTAAATCTTGGCCCTCAGTCTCCGGCAGATGGAATGTACCTGGCCAAGGCAGCGGCCAGTGCGACTTGAAGACAGAGGGTGCTAAGAATCCCCGGAGAACCGGACTAGGCTGCCATCTGATGCTGACCTTGGCTACTTACAATGGACGCTCCCTATCTTCTGATTCAAGGCTTCTTGAATTGGAAGAGGAACTACAAAGGATCATGTGTGACATCGTGGGGCTAAGTGAGGTAAGGAGAAAAGGAGAAGATCTCATCGAACTGAAAAGTGGACATCTGTTCTACTATCGTGGGACAGATACTGGCAGAACTAGTGGTGTTGGATTTATAATGAACAAGAAACTGAAGGATAAAGTTGTAGAAGTTGAAAGTTCCTCTAACAGAGCTGCACGACTTGTTATCCAACTCTCGAAAAGATACCAGGCTCAGATTATTCAAACTTATGCACCCACCACAAGTCGTCCTGAAGAAGAAATTAAAGAATTTTATGAGGAAATTTGTCATCTAAATAATAAAGGTAAGCAGCACTTGAAAATAATTAATGGATATTTCAATGCAAAAATAGGGCAACGGCAACAGAATGAAACGTCAGTAGGTAAATTCGGTCACGGCAACAGAAACCAGCGTGGAAATACTCTCGTTGAGTTTGCAGAGGCAGAAGGGTTTTTCATCTTGAACTCCTTCTTAAAGAAAAAGCCACACAGGAAATGGACATGGAGACATCCAAATGGGACGACAAGTGAAATTAATTTTATTATGTGTAACAAAAAATTCGTCATAGAAGACTGCAGTGTGCTAAACAAGTTCAACACAGGTAGTGACCATAGATTGGTGAGATGTAAGATGCACCTCAACACTAAACTTGAACGTGGCAAGCTCATAAGACAAACAAAATCAATTGACATAACCAACCTTAAAAAACACCATAATACCTTCCAGTTAGAATTGAAGAACAGGTTCTCTGCTTTAGAAGGCCTAACATCGGAAGAAGTGGACATCTCTGAAGTTAACAGAAAAGTAACCAAAGCTCTTATGGAAACAGCAAAAAAATTAGCTGGGTCTAAGAACAAGTTGCATGTAAACAAATTATCAGGAAAAACCAAAATGTTGATGCAAAAAAGAAGAGAGATGAGGACAACTAAAGAAGATGTGACTTCCAAAGTGGAATATATAGAGCTATGCAAGACAGTAAGAAAAAGTATCACTGAAGACTTAAGAAAATTCAACTGTGAACTTGTGAGGAAAGCAATTGAAAACAACCAAAGCCTAAAGATAGCAAAGGGACATCTCAGTAAGGGAAGAAAACAGATTATGGCACTGAGAAAAGAAGATGGTTCTGTAACAAGAAATAGAGGCGAAATTTTGACAAGAGTGAAAGATTTCTACTCCAAATTATATGAAAGGGATGATATATGCACTCCAGACATCACGAAAGATACCAGTACCAGAGTTCCTCCAGTCCTTCCAGCAGAAGTTGCACATGCAATCAAGAACATGAAGCGAGGAAAAGCTCCAGGAGACGATGGAATTACTGTAGACATCATACAAGAAGCAAGTGGAGAAATCGAAACAGTACTCGCCCAAATTTTCACTCGATGCCTTAATGAAGGAAAGATTCCTGAGGATTGGAACACCGCTACAATGATATTGCTACATAAGAAAGGTGACATTGAGGATCTCGGAAGCTACAGACCTATCAGCCTCCTATCAGTAGTTTATAAAATCTTCACTAAAGTTCTTTCACACCGCTTGAAGGTAACACTGGACATGGCTCAACCGAGAGAACAAGCTGGATTCAGGAGTGGCTACAGCACAATATATCATATCCACGTGCTGAGAGAACTAATTGAAAGAGCGAGGGAATATGAACTTCCATTGTGCATGGCTTTTATCGATTATGAAAAAGCCTTTGATTCGGTGAAACCATCAGCAGTTACAATGGCTCTGAAAACCTGCGGTATTGAAGATGCATACATTAATATTATTAATAACATCTATGAAAATGCAAGTGCAAAGATTAGGCTGTTTGAAAATACAACACACGTAAAAATTGGAAAGGGAGTGAGACAAGGTGACACCATATCTCCGAAGCTCTTTAATGCCACATTGAAGGGTGTTTTTCAGTCGCTGAGCTGGGAAAACAAGGGGATAAAGATTAATGGAGATTATCTAACCCACCTTCGTTTTGCTGATGACGTAGTCATTTTTGCAACTACCCCATCAGAGCTGCAGAGTATGATCCAGGAACGTGCTGACAAGAGTAAAGAAGTGGGATTAAAAATGAACTTTCAGAAGACAAAAGTGATGTTCAATGCTTTTACAAGAACTGAAGATTTATCGATTGATGGAGAAAAGCTGGAGATAACAGACACGTACGTTTATCTTGGATAGCAGATATCAAGTGAGGGTCACATTGATGAAGAAATTAATCGGCGTACAAAACTTGCCTGGAGAGCTTTTGGAAGAAACAGCATAATTTTCAAGAGCAATATGCCATTATGTCTTAAAAGAAAAGTGTTTGATCAATGCATCCTTCCAGTGCTTACGTATGGTGCAGAGACGTGGACCTTAACTAAAAGAGACATACAAAGGCTGCAGACAACTCAAAGAAGTATGGTGAGGTACATACTTGGTGTAACCAGGAGAGATAAGAAGAGGAACTCGTGGATCCGAAAAATGACAAGAGTGGAAGACATCATGATCAGAGTTAAATCCCTGAAATGGCAATGGGCTGGACATACTGCCAGAAGGACAGATCATCGAAGTACAGCCGAAATTTTAGATTGGATTCCAAGGGACAGGAAAAGACCCAGAAGAAGACCACATGGGAGATGGGTGGATGAAATTCGAAAGTATGCAGGGGTGACATGGAGGAGACTGGCACAAGACAGACCGTTGTGGAGGAAACTTGGGGAGACCTTCGTCCAGCAGTGGATTGATAATGGTTGACAATGATGATGATGATGATGATATATATATATATATATATATATATATAATGCCAGAGTGTTTTTTTGGTTATAATCAGTTCACGCAATGTGAAGTATTTATTCAAAATTCCTGTTCTTCAGTTTTGGTAAGTCCGGGAAAAGCACTTTTAAAAATAGTCTGTTTCCACATTCTAAACAATTTCTAAATTATATTCGAATCAAATTGAAGGCATGAATTTTTATTTTTCATTATAACTGGAATTTTTTTGTGTTTGTTTTGCAGAGCCACATGTCGGCACGATGAATCTTTCTCATTCGTGACCGCAGTTGTAAGGACAAAGTTTCACCATTCCAGGTAGTGACAGATCAGAAAGCTGCTGCGTGGGGAGGGGGTAGGGCTGTGTGTTTCTCTTATATGCACGGATTCTCGCGGAATTTTGGCATGTTCTTTGTTTTCAATTTGAAGCAGGGTAAATTTCCTAAAAACGAATTCACTATGCTCAAAAAATCACAACACAGTAAAGAAGATTTTACCAATGGTGAGTTCAGTCATTACTATCTGCAAAGCCATCGAATTTGCGTATACTTTTGTGCAATTTTCAGTACAAAAATATCTCTATAAGAGCAATTCTATTGTCTCCTACTTCAATAGTTGGATTTTGAGGGTTTAAAACATCATTGCTCCACAAGCTCTTTCAGAGATCTCTAATAGGGCAGTATTTTCCACTGCGATTGCTGATCGACATGAAGTGCTTGTGTACGAAGTTCAAAAAAAAAGTGCCACCCCCTTAACTTTGTAACCATTTTCCCGCAGATAAACAAGTAAAGTACCGTTGGAAAGCACTCGAAGGGAACTATCACGTGATGATAAGAAAATGCTAATTAAGCTAATTAAATGTTAATTAGCTCACTATCTCCGACTTTTTCCGTATAAGGGGTATGTTATTTTATGCGCATTCTTTTTAGCGCATAGAAAAGCCCCTAAATTTTAAATAACGTCCAAATCGAATGATTAATAGCGAAGATATTTTACTATTGTGAATTGCTAATATAGTCGTCAGAAGGTTAAAATTACTACTGTGCTAATCAGTAAATGTTTTTTTGCATGCATTTATATGTAGTTTATAGCTACATATGCTTAACCATTCCAAAATTAGATTCTTAATGGATTCAATGACCAGTGAACGTTTGTTACCATGAACTGGGCTGCATTACTTATTTGCTTATTCTTGGTGTGCGCAGTGAGGGTGGGGTGGGATCTGTCAAAATAAACATAAACAAAAAAATTCTTGCCGAGTGTTCTTTTTTTATTCTTTTCTATTCAGCAGTCCTGATAGGGTGAAATATTTATCAGAGAAAAAACTGAGTCCTTTGAGTTATTACCCATGAATTTTTCTGTAGCAAATTAATCTAAAAATTAGATTTCTGATACTTTGTTCTGGTAGTCAGTGTAAGAATTTTGAAACGTTTTCTGTGTAGCTTTTTTATAATGTCATATAGAGTATAGCAATGGAGGTTCCACAGAGCATATGACAAAATCTGTACACTAATTAATGGAACCTGACTGCATTTAATGACTACAATGTAATTACAAAGAAGCTCAGTTTCAAAACCATTTTAATTTCATTTATCTCTATGTGCATCAAATTGTAACAATCAGTATGTAACATCTGGTTACTGGTGAATACATATGCCATTTTCTTATACTGTGATAATGAAGACAAGGAATGGAATAATAGTGAGAGACATTTTGCTTTATTAAGATGCTACAAAAAGCTGTGCTGAAATTAGCTATGTATAAATGTAAAGCACATTTTCTTTCCTTACACTTGATCAGACTAAGAGTTTTGAAGCTCTAAATTTTAATCCACTTGTTCCCATCAGAGAATAATTGATTGTTGTTATGTACTTTTCACTAATGCAATTAAAAGAAGCATCTATGAACTAATTTGTTTCAGGGAAAACATTCAATGCTGCACCACTGGGAAAGTAGTCAGACACTGATTAATTGCTAATTGTATGAGCCGGGCTCAAGTTTGAGTCTCAGATGAGGCATCGGTGGTGTGTTTGTCTTTCAGCACTGGTTCTCTTTCCCTCTCCGAAAAAAAGGGGCCCAAAATAAGCTAAGGATAACTGTTTATTACCCTCAGAATTATGTGGTTGTAACAAATCCCTGAAGCAGAACCCAAAACATAGAGTAACATAATGTGTATCCCAAACCTGAAAGTGGCTAATTTTTCTTCTGTTTTATATGTGCAGTTAATTTAATTTCTATATTAACTCTTATGACACCACATAATTATGTGAAATTTACTTAAATTAAAATACTTTTATTTTTGCATATTCTATAACAATACTTTTTGTCTTGTTCTACTCTGGCAATCTGTTCCGTTGCTGAAGAATAGGAGTGATATGGTAATCAGCTGCGCATTGTTATAGTACCAAATATACACATTATTATGGGTGGATGCCTTCGTGGAACCAAGCCATTTCCTGCTTCATAATGTGTAAGTACTTTATTAATTTTTGTTTTTCTGTTTCAAAATATATTCTGATTCTGCCATTTCATAATGTGTAAGTATGTTATGGTTTATGACATGTTCCAAACTTATTCAGCTCTCACTGAGCTTATATTATTCATGATTATATTTCTGTTTCAAAAACTGTAAAAAAATTACAATGATCAAGATGAGCATTATTCCTGCTCATTAGTTCAGTAGAATAATTGCTGTATTTCACAACAATGTAAGTTACATGAATTAAAATATGCACATTCCTTAGACAATGATAGTAACCATAGTTCTCCAGGAAAATAATGCCGCAAATTTTTTCTAGAGCCAATTTTGAAATTCTTATGGGAAAAGAATAGTGGATCTAGCCATTTCAATGTACTGTATGTGATAAAAGGGTATAGAATCAAAATGAGCAAAGTTTCAATACTATATTTCAGGAGCACAATTTAACCGAACTAATAAAGCTTCAGATATGTAAACAGAAAGCTTCACATACTGTACTGAACATAATGTCTGCATGCACTGACGGTGTTCAGAAAGTAATGCCTCCATATTGATATGCAATTTCAGTGGCAAAGAATCAAATTGAAACAAATAAACAAAGTTCTGATTTTCTATTTTAATTCAAATATTTTATTTTCCTACATAATTCACCTCACACTCAACGTACATACACAAACGTTTAATAAGTTTTTTAAACCCATCTCTGTAAAAATCTTCTGCTTTTCAGAACCATTTCCTCATAGCAGCTTGAATATCTTTGACACAGGTGAACTGAATTCCTTTCAGATATCTCTTGAGAGCAGAAAACAACCAGAAGATGGGCAGCTCCAAATATGGGCTATTAGTGGGAGTTCAAGAACTTCAAACCCAATTTTCTGTATAGCCCCTGAAGTGAAAGCACTGGTGTGTGGTTGCCATATTGCAGAATCATTTGCATCCCCCACCCGCATACATGGTTAATTATTTGATTTAACTGTTCTTAAAGTACGCACATAGCTCTCAGAGTTGATAATCGCACCTTTGACTACGTACTCCTGACGAATAATGCCTCTGCAGTCCCAGAACACAGTGAGGATGCACTTACCGGCAGAAATTTGAGTTTTGAATTTTTCGTTGGAGGAGAAGGTGGATGTCGGTATTAAAGCTGTTCATTTATCAATTCTGTGTCATAATGGTGAAACCAACTGTCACCACCAGTCACAATGCTTTAGAGAAAATCACATCCTTATTTTTCATAGCGAGCAAGCAACCTTTGGCATGTTTCGTCTTGATTTTTTCATGTCAGTCGTTAGGTCCTGCAGTAACAGATGAGCAATTGTATCCTAAAATCTTCGATGTCATGGATGTTACCGACTAATGTTCAGCGTAACTGCTCTGAATATCTGAGTTATTCTTCAATTTTCCCTGATAAGCCCATCAACCTTTCGTCTATTCAAATTTCAATTTGCGATTACACCCTACCTACTTCGTGGGTGATCCTTTATGGCCACATTTCTCAACTGTCCTTTGATTTTGATTCCCAGCGACAAACAGTGCCTATGTCGAAAGTTTCAGAACCATAAACTGCCACTAATCTAGTCTGAATATTTTTAGGAGGTACATTTTCATGAGTTAAAAACTAACTGATTGTTGTTTGACACCCACTGAAACAGTAGAAAAGAATAATCAATTTTAAATGCAATTAAATATGAACAAATAGGTGTACAAAGTTTTATTATTCAGTAAAATGTAGCCGATGGCACAAACAATCGTTGCTATCTGACTGGTTGCTGGACAACACACTTGGATTGCATCATTACATATTGAACACACCTCATAGTATGATGTTGCTATTGAACCGATTCATTTGCACAGTTATGGGAGGTGAGTGCAACAAAGTGAGGGGTTTTATTAACCTAACTGACTGACAAACAAGGACAAATAAAAACAATGGATTCAGTTGGGTTACAGGACTATCAACTTTTGGATTTATTGCCTCAAGAGTTATGCGTTCTACAGCAATATTAGCAGTAGTAATTCAAGGTAAAGCTTTACAGAGCAACCCAAGATAGATACATGTGTGCTTACAGAGCGAGCATCAGAATGCTCGTAGGCATGGCATTGTGATTGATTTTGTATTGGGGTGCATATAAATCTATTTATTCATAAGTGTTGTTTATTGAATGCATGCACCAGATGGTAAAGCTGAAATTTCTGAAGCAAAAACCTATTTTGAAATACAACTATTAATATAAATGTATAATATGTTCCATATCTTTAGTTGTGGATTTCCACTGAATTAATGAATTTCTAAGAAACAATACATTAATTTTGACAGCTGATAGTCACAGTTCTGACATGTATTTAAATAGATCATGGTTTTCTCTGTGTATCCCCTGAAAAAATGCGGTGGTGCATGAAAATTTTGAGGTTTTGTTTACCCTTGGGCATGTGTATCTCGTGGAACAGAGAGGTTTCCTTGGCAGGTGTTGCATTGTGACCTATCTGGTTACTGACTTAAGGATATGCGTCTAAAACTAAGGAGAGGTGATTGACGGTGCAAAAGTAACTGCTAGTTGTAAAGGAATCTTATTACAATAAGAGACAAGAAATCTTGCAATGAAAGGAGAATGTTTGTTGGTTACCAGCATTCCTTTCTCATCTTTAGGAATTTTTTTTTCAATTTTAATTAGTTTCTTGGTAGTCACCATTAATTTTTATTTTGTTAAATCAGCACTAATTTTTATTTTGCTAATCTTTTTTAAATATTTTTTTCCGTTACTGATGTTGGTTTCGCCTCACCAACCTGAACGTTTGAGGAGTTTTGTACCATTTTATTTTTAGCTTGTGCAAATACCATAGTTAAGAAATATCCCTTATTACATTTTTTTAAAATAGCATTTAAAATGTCATTTTTTTTTCTTGTGGGAGTGAAATTGATCATTATGTTTAAATGCAAGTGAAACTGTTGCTTAGTTAAATCAACATTAAAGGAAAAAAGTATCATTTTGAATGTGACCCTCTCAGATTTTCATAAAACTTTACAGTATTGTTGGTGCACACAAAAGACAGTTGCGTAGGAAAGCCGCCGCAGACAACATCCATTTGCCTCCTTCCATTTGTGGGGCCGTTGAGTACATGGTTTTTTTTTTCGTTGAAAATTTTAAATATTTTTCCCAGTCTTAACCTGAAAGTAACAGTTTTGCTTGAATACAAATTCCCTTAAAAATAGTTTTTTTTTTGTTTTTTGTTATTAAAATTCTGCACTTGGAACTAAGCTGTGTAGAGATAGTCTCTACGGCATAGTATTCAAGTTTATTGCTTTCCTGATTTAGCTGTGAAGGTAGGATTTTTTTATCACATATATGCAAAACAAGAGTTGTTTCATGAAACTAATAAATAAACTATGGACTTCACTACTACCACCGACAAGAGGCATTACACACAGATACTTGTGTTGCCTTGAGAGCCATGCGGACAAAGAGCAAAATGAGGAAGGCGATATGCAACAGATTGGGAAGTTGCAAAGTAGGACCAGATATTTCTGATTGTCAGTGCGGACAGAACGTACACACCATAGAAAAACAAACATGTTAGTGCCAAAGGGAATCGTATGCCTGGGACACAGCCACTGAGTATCCAGTAGCAAGCGGACACTTCAGCAGCTTCTTTGGAATGGGTTTCATTTTTTTTACATAGGGCTTTAAATATATTGGGGTAGGAGGGGGAGGGGGTAAAATTCCTGCTGCAGTAATGACAAGAGATGCTTGTATATCAAGTTTCTTTGCACCATAGTTTTCAAATTTACAGTGACAAAATCTTATGTTCAAAAGTTCGGCAAATTTTTGTTTCATATATTACAAAAGTGTAACTCAAGTTCTCTTTTTGCTGTCTTTAAAATGATTTATTACTTAGTGCATAGTTTTTAAATTTAATGTGAGGTATTATTAAATTTGACTTCAGTTTCTTTCTCTTTTTCTCAGAAACTTTAATTTTTGTGTAATTAAGAGAAATAAAATGTCATAAATTATGAAGCTGCAAATGAAAATCAACATAAAAAATATAAGAATTGAAGGAATTATTTCATTACAAATGTGTCTTGGAAGGAAACAAAATTTCTTCAATTAGCAAAATAAAAAAAAAATTATAACATTTGAGCAGTTTTGCTGTAAATCACAGTAAGTATTATAAAATGTAATGCACTAATATAATTCATTTGAAATTTACACTGATAGATGTCAGTATAATTTAAAATATCTTGCAAACATTTAACTTCTATATTCGTGGTAATGTTGTAACCAAAGAAGAAAATTTGTGTTATATTATGAAAAAATAAAGCAATTGTAATTGGGTGTATATGCCACAGCCAGTGTAAGTTTTCTTATGTATGTTATCCACTGCTTGTATGTTAAAACATTATTTTTTTAAAACAAGCAGATCCAAAATATTTCTCTGATGTTTCATTACCTTGGACAATTTTCTCTCATTCACCTAAGCAGATAAAGGTGATTCTTATGCTGCATTTGCTGTGCAGTCTTTGTTTAGTTTTTTATTTGTAGGTTTGTGTAACATTTGGTAGATATTTCCCGTTTTGCACTCAGTTAGCATTAATTTAACAGTTCGATATACATTGTACTAACATAGATGGCTTAAATGCCACTTGCATTAGCAAGAACTGGTATTAGGACTTAATTCACAAAATTTGGAAAATCTGATTTTAATAATTGAAACTTTTGCCTTTTATACATACAAAACTGTTTTTCAAATAGCTTAAAATTATTGTTTTATAGATGCGTATGCTTGCATTTAGTTGTAATAGAGATAGCATCTTTTTCTGCTAGCTGCATGCAGGAATATATATTTCATTATCATACTAAACTAAAACTAATTTACTGTGCTCTTGACACTGATTCTGATGTTTGCTAGGGATTTTTTTCTGGGAAGGGATTTTAATATTGCTGTTTTTTGTTGTTGTTAAGATGCTAATTCTTTAGGCTAAGCCTTTTGCTTTCCATAATTAGATGTATTAAACTCGTTTTGAGCTTTTCAAGTGCTCCAGCTTTTTGGAAGGTTGGTTAAGAGGTCAATGTTTTTTAAATTTCTTTTGTTAGCTAATTTATAGTTATTTTACTGTGACCAGGGCTTGAGTTTGACCAGTAGCCAGTAGCAAATTGCTAGCAAGCAAATGCATTTTCCTAGTGATAAAAAGTGGTTCTAACAAAAGTTGCTAGTGGAAAATTTTTGAATGTTTTAGTGTGAAATGTAAAGCTTCACTGCATTGCACATGTGGGATATTTTAAATACATACAAAAGGAACAATCTGAAAACGAATGTTTCTTGAAAAGTACAAACATTATAAAAACATTTTGGCACTAGTATAAATATTCAGTATATTTCCCTTATCTACTTCTGCATGTGAGGTCGGGTTCAGTTTCATGAAGAGAATTCAGGCTGACTCGAGGGGCAGTTATTAAAACTTACAAACATTGAATGCTGTCATGAATATTAAGTTTGAAGGTCCATCCGAAGACAAGTTTCATCCCAGACCTGCTATTTTAAAGTGGTATGATGAAAAAGACCTGACACCCAGATCGTAAACCATACGGAAAATAATTTCCAAGATTTTGAATAGTGTTCTTGAATTTTGTGAATGAAGTTAAATAAAAACAATGTTTTTTAAATATTTGCATTCGAATTAAATTGTTAGAATTAATCTCTGTCAGGTCATGAAAAGCTGAGTTATATCTAAATATCTGTAATCTTTTCAGCATTATAATGTGACAGTTACAGGGGTGAAATCAAAATTTGACATTACTAACTAGTGGAGGGGAACATGTTAAAGTTTCTTTTTTATAATGTTAATAAACTTTTGCTAGTAAAAATAAGGTCTTTAGCAAGTGCTGCTACTGCAAAAGAAGAAAAAAGAAATCAAGGACCGACTGTGAGGCAGGCTTTACAAGGTTCAGCGTTAAGGTCTCCAAATTTCTTAATTTTTAATTGGAAAATTGCATGATTGCATTTCTTGTGAAAAGTAAACATATTATCAGCAACTTACAAACTAACATGTCAAAAAATGTTATAGTGTATATTGCACATATTCACCTGCTTCAGATCACTTGGAGGAAATAGAATGCGCACTTTACTGTTTTCAAGGCTTTTTTACGTTTTTCTGATCATAATTGATCCCAGGAAATTATGGGCCCAGTATCCTGCTAAATTACCTGTTTAGATGATATTTGGGTTACTAAGTTTATAATAATTGGTTTGCAAACATGTTTCTAAGATTCTGTATTTCAATTTCTTGTGGAACGGTGCGTGAATTTTTTCAGTGTTCATTCATCTAAGGAACTACATGAACTATCTAGTAAAAATAATAAAATTTAGACGTAACAATTTATTGTTCATATTGTTTATCGTGTTTTAATACACTGCTGGACAATTGCTAAGGACGGATCATAAACGGCTATATAGCGCATAAAAAAGTAAGTGTGGTTGGATGCCAAGTGAAATAAAATAATATTAGAATGCCAGGACATTACGAGAAAGACAATTTATTGTGCTCAGTAGGCTTTGGAACGTATTCAAGGGACAAACAGGCCATTTTGTGCCGAATACGTAAACGTGAAAAAAATGCAATTACCGTCCGCAGGCGTTCCGGCGTAAGATGTCAATACGGGATATGGCCACCATGGAGGGTCATGTAAGATTCCACACGTCGTGTCATGCTTTGCACAACATTATCAAGCAGCTGTTGGGTAATTTATCCCATTCCTCTGTCAGTGAACGGATGAGGGTGTCCTTGTTAATTGGAGGGCATTGGCGACCAGCAAGACTCCTCCCCAAAGCATCCACACATATTTTCAATGGGATTCAGATCTGGAGAACGTGCTGGCCACACGAGGCGTTGAATATCCTCGCTCTCAAGACACTCCTGGACAGCGACTGTTCGATGACATGTTGCGTTGTCGTCCATGTAAATGAATCTATCACCGACAGCTCCACGGAACATGCGAACATGAGGTAGCAGAACATCATTAATGTATCGTTTGCCAGTCATAGGCCCAGTTGAAAGCACATAAAGGGACGTGCGGCCATTGATCATGATGCCAGCCCATACCATGACACTACATGTCGGATATCGGTCCCTTTCCTGTATGTTTGCTGGACAATATGCAGTACCACTATCACGCCAGATCAGTTATCGTCGACAATCAGACAATAGACTGTATCTACTCTCATCTGAGAAGAGGACAGCAGACCAGTCGTTATCAGTCCAATTGCGATGTTGATGGCACCATTGTAAACGGGCGGTACGGTGACGTCTGGACAATGGGATGCACACAACAGGACGGCGGGCGTATAGTCCTCCTTCATGCAAACGTCTGGCGACAGTTTTTCGGGAGATCCGCTTGCCAGTAGCAGCCTTAAACCGATTTTCCACCTCACTAGCTGTGCTGCGCCGGTGTCTTTTTGTTGATAGCATTATGTACCGATCCTCTGCAGGTGTCGTACTGCGAACACGACTTCCCTGTGACGTTTGCTACACTCTCCATTTGTTTGAAATGATTCCCAAAGCCTTGAAACAACACTGTGGCTGACGTCGAACTCCCTGGCAACATCTGTTATTTTTCGCCCTTCTTCAATCTTGCCAATAATACGGCCACGCATAAAATCATCTAGGTGATGTTGGGAAGACATACTGAAAATTGCAAGTTCGCCAATTGATTCTTTCCCTTTCAATTTTGCGTTTGAACAACAACGGTCAATACGCGTCAAATCCTTTATATCTCTTATCAGCGGTATGACGTCACGAACAAGTTCGGCAATCCAAAATTTGCATACGCACAACACGTCTTACTGTATCCCGCACTTATGCTAATTTCCACATTTTCCTGCCTTCCATTTTATGGTTGCTATCGTTGCTATTGTCATCCGTCCTTAGCAATTGTCCGGCCTGCACCCACCGAATCCATACTCGTCTCACTGTGGCTGGATATCGTCCCACACGGGCGCCGATGTCTCGGTACGATAAACCGCCGCCGCGATAAGCCACTATTCGTCCTTTGTAGACCTCCGAAACGTGCTGGAATGACTGCGGTATTCTGCGACGAGGCACCAGGAAGCTTCCCACTCACAGGTCCGGCATCACAACAAACTTCCACTATTTACACCCGGAGTTCTGTGCACCCTTCTTATAGTGTTTCTCGGTGGCGTGCCGGGCACACATAACTTGCATATGCCCTGCAATGCTATTCGTTTGCATGTCCTCTAGTTGGCGACGCATGCTGCGAATTTCAGGCCAATGTGATGCTTCCTTCTTGGTGTTGCATTTTGGGCTGCCAGCAGTGTATTAGCTGTTATTTGTTTTTGCACGTTGGACATTTCTTGAGCGATAACAAAAACTTCTTTTTTTTTTGTGGTCCACGTCCATTCTCATGTTGACATGCCCAATTTTTTGAATAATTCCTCGTGGAAACGTCTGAGCTTCTTTTTCTTTCAAAAATATTGTTTGTCGAACTGACATTTTAGGTGAGCTAACATATATTTTCATCATCATCGTAAAGGATTCCTTAGTACGACCTTTAGAATTAACGAATGCAACGCATTTCCAACGCGTTGGTAGTACAGTAGTCTAAGCGATGGCTTCTGACCATTCGTCCGAAATGGGTCCGGGTTCGAATCCCCTTTAGGCATGGGTGTTCTGTTTGTCTTACGGTACTGGCTCTCTCCCTTCCCTGGAGTCAGTGACCCTAAATTAGGAACGGGCGACTGCTTATAGCCCATTGAGTTGCTCATGATGCTCGTCAAATCCCCAGAAAAAAAAATATATTTCGATATCAAGTTATGGCTTCAACGTGATGTTGTTGTAACCATTTATTTAATTTAATAACTCTTTTACAAGAGTTTCCGCAATGTTCCATTGCACGGCTTTCAGAGAATTGCAGCGATTTGTGTCAGATGCAATAGATTTTTGTGAATAAAAACTGAAAAAAAATATGCCTATGTTTTCTTTAAGAGCAATTCTTTTTTGGTGAAAATTATTTTTGAATTATTTTAAATATTAATGCGATTGTCTTTGTATTCCTAAATTTCGCTTTTGATGACTAAGTTTTTCAGTTGATAAATTCGACAAGTGTGTTTTATTCCGACAAAATTAATTTTGATATAAAATATCCATATTATAATATTTCAGAGAAAGACATTTTTCACCCTTGCATACATAGAAAACTATTCTATCCCAAATACGTAACTTATGTTTAGCTTTCTCGAGACGTATTTCAAAGACAATATCAAGTCCCAGTTAATTTTCACAACACGTTGATGGGATATAATACGATATGCATCTTATTTTTTCCGTAGAGTGAATGGCAAACGTCATTCGAGTGGAAAATTACACAAGAACTGCGCCCTCTTCGTTTTTATGAGCAGTTTCTTCCTCGACACTGTTTACGCATCAAAATATTAATATACAGCACATATTTTATAATATCAAGTACAGTAGACCGTCGAAAATCCGAACAAGCTACCTTCTAATTTTTTTTTTTAGTATTATTTTTTTTTTTTTTGTGTGGTAGAAAGTTTAAGTACACAACGTTAATTTTAACGTAGCACTTACGTTTATGGAATCCCCTAATTTCGGTGGTTCAAGCCTTTTTCGGGGGACGTGTCAAAGGTGGACGTGACTTTTAATAATCTGAGACAAAATGAGAAACTTCCCCACTCACTTGTTCGCTGCCGTGCGAACTTTTGTCGTTTTTATTAGTTTTACAATGTCTCCGAATGGAAAGAAATGAAGGAATCTAAATGTTTTCATGTACGACAGAAGTGTTGAGTTAGAACTTTTGGTTCCGGTTGAACCCCAAGTTTTTCTTATGGTTTCGAAGATGTGCAGGGGTAGTTGATTTTTTCAAGAATTTCATTTGTAGTTGTGCTGTTATTCCGTACATCATAGCTAATAATATTTTCGTCCTGAAACGGAAATTTTCGAAAACAAAGGAGTTCCTTAAATTCAGAAATCGTAGTATGGCAGGGAGGCCAATAACCTCTCGTTGTATTGTGCTGGATAATGAAATTTTAAGCCCTGACGAAATCCGAAATGAGGTATGTAGATTTACGACATTGGAAAGAGCCACTAACGCTGTAAAAAAAGCTACAAACACTACATACAATGCTGCATAATACCGACCTCTTTTCTTCAGCGTATTCCAACAAGACGCTTCTATGACTACGTATTGCTCAACCGCTTCGTTCTATATTCTTCCGCCCGTTACTTGCCCTTCTGAACGAACCTTCAATTCATCGGTCTCGACCTTTATTGCGTCGTCGCCGCTCCGTCGTCTTAGGCCTACCTAACATACTCTTCCAAGCCATCGTACTCCCAGGTAAATACTTCGGAAAATTTCTCTCCTCTTATCTAAAAACACTATAGTTTTGCACCTTTCCCCATTATTTTGAATGCTTTAAAAATTGTACGTCACACTTTTTCCGCACAGTTACATTTGTCCGACGAAATAATTTACGACGCTAAAGTACACATTTGCCGATTTTACCACCAATTACCACGGCAGTACCACCCCTTGTTTCTTCCCTCAGCCCCACTGTTCACTGTGAGCCGGGAGGGAAGTTATTCCTCTGCACTCGGCATAAAGCACAGGTAATACTCATTATAAAGCCTTCACTGCATTGGAGACTGCTATGGCTTAGTATGAACAACAAACTGAGAGCTGTTCAACTCAAATTCTCGTATTGAAAGGAATGAGCGATTTAGCGGCAAAAAAGCGAAGATCGATAACGGTGTAACAAAATATTGATGATTTTTTCTAAAAAATCTAAAACCGCGTGAACTTTTTTTCACCACTTATTTTTTCATCCAGTGTAAATATGCTCCTCAAATGTGTTATGATTTGTAAGTTTTGTAATTTGGTACTTTATGGTTAAAAATTTCACAGCAATAGTAAAAATGATAAACGTATTTCCTATTACACAGTAACCAATAAATATATTTGTTTTATGCAATTTTTCGCATACAGTTGCTTATCTTTGGTGCATTCATTTGAATATCATGAAGAAATATTAGCGTATTATTAACCTTTTATTTTGGTACCAAGCTTTAATAAAACAAAGTGAAACCGAATGAATAACTTTGAAGTTCAACGTGTTATGAAGGCGTCTTTTCAAAAAGGTCACAAATTTCTAAAGAATTGAGAAATTCAACCTCTTCCTTTGCTTTGAAATTCATAAATCGAGCGCATTCTGAAAAGCATTGTGTTGCCTAATATATTGCACAAAGTTCCCTTTAAAAACACAGGAACTGATTTGCAGATGTAGTTTGAAAACATGTTTTTCCGTTTTCTACCGCAGTAAATAGAATATTTACCTCATGAAATGTCAAAATCCATTGCTCTTATTTTTCGCAATATAGATTGATGTACGATCCCCGTTTCTTAGTTTATAATTCGAAATGTACAAAGCATTTGCTTTCTCTCTCGTGAAGTAAAAATATTATGCCAAGATAACAGAATATGAGTGAATGATGATAGAAGAAACATTAAATGTTAGAAAGGGAATTTAAATTACGTTTCCAGAAAGCAGCCGACTAATATACTTCCACTTCTTACTAAATCAGATGATAATATCTTTTCTCCAATTTATCTGTAATGTCCTATGTAGAAATTAGAAAAGGCCATTATTAATGAGATTGTTGTCTACCTATACTTACTGAACATGTCAAAATATTCTTAAAAATCCTTGAAGCTACATTTTAATTCCACAAAAGCTGTTGCTGTCATCAGCCACTCAAATATTATTCGAATCAGATATTGAGTTTCCGCCCTGAGCGCTTTTATTACATTTTTTAACTGAGAAATGGAGGAAACTGTTGAGCAGTGTTTCCACAGGCTTTTACTCGAAATAAGTAGACAAGAGCTGTGAAACCAGTAGGAAGTACTACAGTACTTTTTCTTTGAATGCACTACCGGACAAGTGTAATGTAGCATTCGATGTAATTTCATTACAAATGAACACCTAAATTTACTAGTATTTCAAATAAAATCAATGTTCTCGCAACTTCTATTAAAACAGCAGGACGATAAAAACCAATAAAATCAAAAGTGTCTCCTTAACAGGATATTACCGAAGGTCAGCTTTATAAAATAATGTTCACCATTAAAATTTATGTTCAAAATAATGATGGCTAATATGCCATTTAATTTAGTCAGAGTTGTATTAGTTCCACTGGTTACCTTCCTACAAACAAGTAGTTATGTATTTCCACTTCTTACTAAATCATGCCCACTTGTTTCCAAAGTTTGTGAAATAAGTGATATACTCAAAAAAGTATAATTAATACCAATATTCCTAATAATCTGGGTTGTAAAAAAATTATACGGAGAATCTTTGCACTTCACACTAATTAATTATCTCGAAGCAAAAAAAAAATATTTCATGACAACCAGCACAAATAAAAATAAAAATAGCAGGCCATTTTTGATTTGAGTCTTGTCGATTGTATCAATAGATAGCGAATACTAGAAGGATGTCCCTGAGTGTGTTAGATAAAACACAAGATGTCCTTGTTTAGTTTGAGATTTTGGATTTCCTGATTCAAACCACAGATTATTATTTTGGACATGAATTATATCTTCATCTCTGTCGCTTTCCGTATCTGGAAGACGGATAAAGATGAGCATATAACCAGGTGTCTCGTAATATAACTAATGCCCCAAAACACCACTCAATCCCAAAATAAGTCCTATATGGTAACGCCATGTCTCCTTGTAAACCGAAGCAAGTTTAAAAAGTCAGTCCAACTGAGAACAAAAACTTCTATCTGAAAGAAGAAATCTATTTGATTTTACAAAGGCCTGTTATAATTCTACTCGCAAGCACGTGTATGTTCTTTTCTATTTCGTTTAGAAACTATTCACATCGCGCAGTGGCTTGCGAAAATTCACCAGGAAAAGGTAAAGAAGCTCACTGACACGTAACCTTTCGGAAGTACAGTTGGCCTCTCGATCAACCTTGATTTTCAGGGCACATTCTTTTTACAGCTTGATTTTTGAAGGACAGCGCGTCAATGGGTTTCGTGCCGTGTGACACTACGCGACTGAAATGGTTCCGCAAAAAAATTCGAAACTAAACACTGCGGCGTGCGAGTAAAATAGTAACAGGCTTTTCTGAAGTCAAAGATTGTTCTTCGGATACATAAGGCCAATTTAAAGCAATCGCGAAAACGAGCAGGATTGACGGTCTTCTTACTTTCTTCTTCATATATTTTATTTCAACAATTCACGAAAAGAATAAAATACATATTTTATTTTTAAAATTCTTTAATGTATATTATCTTCTCAATATTGTTTATAAAATTACAACCTTAAATTCACTCGCACCAGTTTAATTTCGCAAATATTGTTTAGCTTTTAATCACAAACAGACATCTTTAACATTATTAATCGCAAAAGAGGACACCTTTGATTGAATGATTACATTGGCATCTGTTTGCTTATTTTAAAGTCAAGTCACAGCGTTCAAAGTTTTGAGGCGTTTTATTATTAAGTTTGCCGTTTGTTGTCTACTTTCCTTGAAAAAGCAGTTTCGATGATATGCGATATTATGGAGCGTTTAATTTACATTCTGTGCCTAGAAATTTGTATTATTAGTATACATATACTTTGTTAAATTACTGTATTAGTTGTCCTACTGCAATCGACGGCATGTTTGTTACCGATTCAGGAAACGCATTATTAAATGCGGTAGCTTCTCAATTATCAGAGCTTCAAATGGTTCCTAGTACTTCGTGAGAATTGTTTGCTGGTTTTCTTTAAAAAGCAGGTCCTTTTGGTGTTAACAATTTGTCCGTCGTTCCGTCTGTATGTGGACAACACATTTCAGCAACTACACTGGCGTGCAAAAATTAAGGACGAGATGGTTTTTCAAATGTAACGTCGTGCAGAAGTGCTCCACATCGACTCAAATCATACCATAAGATCCCGAAGATTTGTGAATATGGGACAAGTGAGCAAAACCGTCCAAACAAGGACTCCAAAGGATACCAAAGCATTTTATTGAAAAGATAGCTTCGAGCACAACTGGACACAGACAGAAACGACCATGTGGCAGGCGGCTAACAAGTAAAATCCGGTTTTAAGAAAGGGATATGATCACCCCTGACTGCGTTGCAGTACTTACAACGTCAATCCATGCTGAGGTCGATGTTGTCAAGGAGCTGTTAAGGCATCGCGGCCCATTCTTCTTGTAGCACCAATCGCAGCTGCGGAAGCGTTACTGGCGGCTGGTGACATGCTGCCTAGCGTCTCCCGTGAAGGTCCTACACGTGTTCGATTGGATTTAGGTCCGGGAACCATGCGGGCCAATCCATGCATTTAATATCATCAACAGCTCTGCGACAACCACTGTATGATGATGTGTAGCGTTGTCGTCCATGAAGAGAAACTCAGGACGCACAGCACCTCTAAACAGACGCACGTGAGGAAGGAGAAACTCGGTACAATAGCGGACACCAGTGACGGAACTTCCTTGGAAGTTGTGGAGGTCAGTACGGCGACCAAGCATGCTACCGCCCCAAACGAGAACTCCGCCACCTCCAAACCGGTCCCTTTCGATGATGTTGGAGGTGTGATTGCGTGTCCCCTGCTCTCTCCAGATGTTTATACGTCCAGAATCGCTCTTCAGACTAAATCGGCTCTCATCCGTAAAGAGAACTCAACCTTATTGCTAATGTGTCCAGTTTTGGTGTTCCTGGCACCACAGAAACCGCCGTCTCCAATGAGCAGGCGTTAATGGCACACACCGTAATGGTCGTCGTGCAAAGAGACCACCTTTGTGCAGTTTTCTGGCCACGGTAAAACCCGATAACGGATGTCCAGTTGTCTGTTACATGTTCCTTGCGATTTCTTCCGCTGTCTGTTATCTGTCTCTTCTCACCGCCGTGGTTGCTCGTGGACGACTACTTCTGAACTCTCGGATAGCTGTTCCTGTCGTTTGAAATGCTCTTCAAGTTCGTGAAACGATGCTGTGAGCGATCCCGAACTCCTCGGCCACACTAGTCACACTTCGAACTTCTACCAACTTCCCAATGACGCGACCTCAGGTAAAGTCATCCAGATGTCGTCTACTGGATTGCCTTTTGGCATATCACACGATGGCAGCAACTTGACGTCGTTCAAACTGATGTACACCATGCAATAGCTTTCACCGAATTGCTGAGTGTGCTTTATACCCTTCCGACACCCCCCCCCTACGTCATACTGAATATATGCGCATATCCTACCGTACCGGACCCTAGTCTATCTCCTGAGTTGTCTTTAGGTCCGTTCTGCCTGCTCGTACGGCTGTTATGCTAATTTCTCCTGTCCGTCCTTAATTTTTGCACACAAGTGTATTAGTCTGGTTTGCGAAGCTTGAAGAAGGACGTGAACTCTGCTTTCCTAATTTTTCCGGTGCGCAACTTCGGAGCTAGAGGTAGTAAAATTTATGATATAGATATCAAAATACATTTTATTCCATATATTTGCTTCAAAATATCCGACTGAAAAAAATGAGTTTTCCTTTGGGTCGCATTTGTATCGACGACTATTTTAGGTGCAGTCACTTTTTCAAGTAATACTTACATATTCAATTAATGCGTGTAAGTAAATCGTTTTACCCCGATAACTGTACTTCAAGAAATCTGATTTGAAAACCTTTTTCTTCATCCCACAGATTGAAAATGTTTTGTAATTTCCAATATCTCCTAAAGAATAGCTTGGCTACGAAGAAGCGTAAGAGGTAAGAGCCCTTCCTTTGTTTTTTTCTTCTATATTCGAAGTAGAATCAGTGATTTTGAAAACTTAATTAAAAACCTCTTTTAGTAGACCTATACTGCTAACCTCAGAAAACATTTGAAAATTACTGCAGCTTAAAATAATAAGTATTTTCCCTCCAGGGCGCGTAGACTTATATAATATTTTTGTCCATACCTCTGCTTCTAAGAGTCCCAATTGAAAAATCCGTTCTTTATTGGATATCTTTCCGGGTGTAGGATGTCTTTTAAATAATTTGAATATGTTTTAACGCACAAGTGTGTTACTAGAGAGCGTAAGATCACATTTCCACTTACAGCAATATATGACGGGCCTAAAACCCGAACGAAATAATTCTTTGTTGGTCAGACACTACTAACTATGAAAATCCTTTTTTGCGAATTATCTTTCAAAAATACTGTACAGCTTCACTGCTAAGGGTCACAAACTTTCAATATGTTTTTCTCAATATCGATGCTTCTAAATGTGCGATTTAAATAAAAAAATTTCACCCCGGACATCATCTGGAATACTTTTGGCTTGCATTTAAGGATTTCTTTGGTTTCTGTCCCTGGGTGGTGTTTTTGTATTTCTCTTTGCTGCTGTATCTCCGCTTCTAAATACCCTAGTAAGAAATATCTTTTCTCATCGTGTGCCAGTTCGCTAAAATAAACGATGGGAGCATTATACTCCTAAAATATTTCACAGCTTTCCACCTAGTGATCATTGAAAAGTGTACACCTTTTTCTTGCTCTCTCTGGTTCCGAAAAGACGTAGTTGAAAATTTCTTTCTCTTTACCATCGCGTTTGCTATGTTAAACATTTTTCGCCTGTTTTTAAATTTTATGAAATATTTTTCCGCTACCGAGCGTAGAGTTATATCATGACTCCCTGTATATTTCATTTTCTAACTTTTAAATTTGAAAATCCCTTTTTTTTATCATACATTGCTTCTGCTAAGACAAAAGTTTTGAGCATAATTTTTTGCCATTGTTGATATTGCCATTGACGGAGTAAACATAATAAAATTAAGTGAATAAAATGAGTAACACTTTCCAAAATAAAAATAAAAAACTACAGCACCCACACAACCCCCACAGGGATGAAAAAACTTTACGGTAGCGGATCAAGAAACAGGCTAGTACAAGACTCTCTTGAAAATCTTCCGAATACGTGCATACAATGTAAATAGAACTCTCGGTCTTTGGATTTATTAGTTTAAATTGAATAGTTCATGCCGTTAAGCCCATCAGTTGGATACGTCTCAGTTGCTGAGCCCATCCCTGCAGATTTGTGAGGTGAGATGCTGACAGATAAGCACATATAGCACCGTAGACTGTTGGCCACCGTAGCGTTAAAAGAACGCACACGACTAGTTAACGAGATATCTATGATTCTATCCCAGCGGTATCAGTAAGACAATTTTTCGGTTGATGTGTGTCAATTAAAGATAAACTTGAACAGAGGAATGACTTTGTCTATTTACAAGGCTCTCTGCCCGTTGAGGAAAAAATTAGGAGTGGGTCCAGGATGTTTCAAATGAATAAAGTTTTAAAGACGTACAGAAACGTGATAAAAGTCCGCCTAACGTGTGAACATAAAAAAAAATGGATCGAATTCGGGAATAGGAGAAATGAAAAAAAAAAAACAAAAACTTTAGAATAACCTAATAGGTCCTTCATAATCCAGAAGGCTGAGTGCACGGTGCTTGGGAGGCTATTGTACCCCTTTGACTGTAGAACCCTTTGAGGCTACTTTGTCAGTCGTTCACACAAAAAAATGAGGAACTCCGCCTCGCCACAGCAGGCGATTGTGCGAAAATTGCTTGTGTTCTGTGTGTGATTTTCTGTGTAACCTTTCAAGCGTTCAGACGCTCATTGACCAGCAGATAATTACAAATAATTTAACTGTGGAAAGTGAGTAACAATCGACTTGTTTCCGTCTCAGTGATATTATCACTTTACGGGATTGTTGGGAGCAAGTAGCTCTTTCTATTTCTGGATATTTTATTAATTGTAGAAATCCGGTTGATTTTTTTAACCGTTCTATTGATTATGAATATCTTAGAAGATTTTTATTCGTGTCGGAAAGAATTTAAAATACATGCTCAGTAAAACCAAATATTCTGTGTCATCTTTCATGTTTATTTTGGAGGGCGAATGACAAGGTGCATTTCACCAGCCCCCCCACCACGGAATTTTTTAATTTTTCAGACACCATTCGTTTGTACCACGTATGAACCGGAATGAACTCGGTTTTTTTCGTTTGAACCGCAAAAGTTTTGGAGATATTTAAAAAACAAAGTGGGGGCTGGTGAAACGATAGCCCCCCCACCATGGAATTTTTAAATTTTTTTTGCACCATTCGTTTGTACCACGTATGAACCGGAATGAACTCAATTTTTTCGTTTGAACCGCAATAGTTTTTGAGTTATTTAAAAAACAAAGTGGGGGGGCTGGTGAAATGGTACCCCCAAAAAATAGATATTTCAAATTTCAGCATAGCCATTCGTTAATAAATCGTATGAACCGGAATGAACTCCATTTTCATCGTTTGAACCACAATAGTTTTTGAGATATTTAACAAATAATATTGAGAATTTGCATATAAATATAGGAGGCAGACCATTTCACCAGCCCCCCCACCATAGAAATTCAAAATTTCGAAATAGCCATTCGTTAGTAAATCGTATGAACCGGAATGAACTCCATTTCTATCGTTTGAACCGCAATAGTTTTTGAGATATTTAACAAATAATATTCAGAATTTGCATATATACAGAAAGACCGACCATTTCACCAGCCCCCCACCATGGAAATTCAAAATTTCAAAATAGGCATTCGTTAGCAAATCGTGTGAACTGAAAAGAACTAAATTTTCATCGTTTGAACCGCAATAGTTTTTGAGATATTTAAAAAATAATGTTACAGGCCTATCATTTCACCCCCCCCCCCCTCATCATGGAAATTCAAAATTCCGAAATAGCCATTCGTTAGTAAATCGTATGAACAGGAACGAACTCCATTTTTATCGTTTGAACCGCAATAGTTTTTGAAATATTTAATAAATAATAGAATTTACATATACGCACAGAGACCGACCATTTCACCAGCACCCCACCCCCATGGAAATTCAAAATTTCAAAATAGCCATTCGTTAGCAAATCGTATGAACCGAAAAGAACTCCATTTTCATCGTTTGAACCGCAATAGTTTTTGAGATATTTAAAAAAGAATGTCACAGGCCTACACCATTTACCCCCCCCCCTTCATCATGGAAATTCCAAATTCCGAAATAGCCATTCTCTAGTAAATCGTATGAACAGGAATGAACTCCATTTTTATCTTTTGAACCGCAATAGTTTTTGAGATATTTAAAAAATAATAGAATTTACATATACGCACAGAGACCGACCATTTCACCAGCCCCCACCCCCATGGAAATTCAAAATTTCAAAATAGCCATTCGTTAGCAAATCGTATGAACCGAAAAGAACTCCATTTTCATCGTTTGAACCGCAATAATTTTTGAGATATTTAAAAAAGAATGTCACAGGCCTACGCCATTTACCCCCCCCCCTTCATCATGGAAATTCAAAATTCCGAAATAGCCATTCGTTAGTAAATCGTATGAACAGGAATAAACTCCATTTTTATCGTTTGAACCGCAATAGTTTTTGAGATATTTAACAAATAATGTTACAGGCCTACCATTTCACCCCCCCCTCATCATGGAAATTCAAAATTCCGAAATAGCCATTCGTTAGTAAATCGTATGAACAGGAATGAACTCCATTTTTATCGTTTGAACCGCAATAGTTTTTGAGATATTTAAAAAATAATATTGAGTTTTTGCATATATACAGAGAGACCGACCATTTCACCAGCCCCCCACCATGGAAATTCAAAATTTCAAAATAGCCATTCGTTAGCAAATCGTATGAACCGAAAAGAACTCCATTTTCATCGTTTGAACCGCAATAGTTTTTGAGATATTTAAAAAAGTATGTCACAGGCCTACACCATTTACCCCCCCCCTTCATCATGGAAATTCAAAATTTCAAAATAGCCATTCGTTAGCAAACCGTATAAACCGAAAAGAACTCTATTTTCATCGTTTGAACCGCAATAATTTTTGAGATATTTAAAAAAGAGTGTTACAGGCCATTTCATCCCGCCTCCCCCCCCCCTCATCATGGAAATTTAAATTCCGAAATAGCCATTTGTTAGTAAATCGTATGAACTGAAAAGAACTCCATTTTCATCGTTTAAACCGCAATAATTTTTGAGATATTTAAAAAAGAATGTTACAGGCCATTTCATTCCCCCTCCCCCTCATCATGGAAATTCAAAATTCCGAAATAGCCATTCGTTAGCAAATCGTATGAACTGAAAAGAACTCCATTTTCATCGTTTGAACCGCAGTAATTTTTGAGATATTTAAAAAAGAATGTTACAGATCATTTCATCCCCCTCCCCCCTTATCATGGAAATTTAAAATTCCGAAATAGCCATTCGTTAGTAAATCGTATGAACAGGAATGAGCTCCATTTTTATCGTTTGAACCGCCATAGTTTTTGAGATATTTAAAAAATCATATTGAGAATTTGCACATATACAGAGAGACCGACCATTTCACCAGCTCCCCCACCATGGAAATTCAAAATTTCAAAATAGCCATTCGTTAGCAAATCGTATGAACCGAAAAGAACTCCATTTTCATCGTTTGAACCACAATAGTTTTTGAGATATTTAAAAAAGAATGTCACAGGCCAACACCATTTACCCCCCCCCCCCCTTCATCATGGAAATTCAAAATTCCGAAATAGCCATTCGTTAGTAAATCGTATGAACAGGAATGAACTCCATTTTTATCGTTTGAACCGCAATAGTTTTTGAGATATTTAACAAATAATGTTACAGGCCTACCATTTCACCCCCTCCCCCCCTCATCATGGAAATTCAAAATTCCGAAATAGCCATTCGTTAGTAAATCGTATGAACAGGAATGAACTCCATTTTTATCGTTTGAACCGCAATAGTTTTTGAGATATTTAACAAATAATGTTACAGGCCTACCATTTCCCCCCCCCCCTCATCATGGAAATTCAAAATTCCGAAATAGCCATTCGTTAGTAAATCGTATGAACAGGAATGAACTCCATTTTTATCGTTTGAACCGCAATAGTTTTTGAGATATTTAAAAAATAATATTGAGAATTTGCATATATACAGAAAGACCGACCATTTCACCAGCCCCCCCCCCCCCCATGGAAATTCAAAATTCCGAAATAGCCATTCGTTAGTAAATCGTATGAACAGGAATGAACTCCATTTTTATCGTTTGAACCGCAATAGTTTTTGAGATATTTAAAAAATAATATTGAGAATTTGCATATATACAGAGAGACCGACCATTTCACCAGCCCCCCACCATGGAAATTCAAAATTTCAAAATAGCCATTCGTTAGCAAATCGTAGGAATCGAAAAGAACTCCATTTTCATCGTTTGAACAGCAAAAATTTTTGAGATATTTAAAAAAGAATGTTACAGGCCATTTCATCCCCCTCCCCCCTCATCATGGAAATTTGAAATTCCGAAATAGCCATTCGTTAGTAAATCGTATGAACAGGAATGAACTCCATTTTTATCGTTTGAACCGCAATAGTTTTTGAGATATTTAAAAAATAATATTGAGAATTTGCATATATACAGAGAGACCGACCATTTCACCAGCCCCCTTCCCCCCATGGAAACTCAAAATTTCAAAAAAGCCATTCGTTAGCAAATCGTATGAACCGAAAAGAACTCCATGTTCATCGTTTGAACCGCAATAGTTTTTGAGATATTTAAAAAAGAATGTCACAGGCCTACACCATTTACCCACCCCCCCCCCCCTTCATCATGGAAATTCAAAATTCCGAAATAGCCATTCGTTAGTAAATCGTATGAACAGGAATGAACTCCATTTTTATCGTTTGAACCGCAATAGTTTTTGAGATATTTAACAAATAATGTTACAGGCCTACCATTTCACCCCCCCCCCCTCATCATGGAAATTCAAAATTCCGAAATAGCCATTCGTTAGTAAATCGTATGAACAGGAATGAACTCCATTTTTATCGTTTGAACCGCAATAGTTTTTGAGATATTTAAAAAATAATATTGAGTTTTTGCATATATACAGAGAGACCGACCATTTCACCAGCCCCCCACCATGGAAATTCAAAATTTCAAAATAGCCATTCGTTAGCAAATCGTATGAACCGAAAAGAACTCCATTTTCATCGTTTGAACCGCAATAGTTTTTGAGATATTTAAAAAAGTATGTCACAGGCCTACACCATTTACCCCCCCCCCCTTCATCATGGAAATTCAAAATTTCAAAATAGCCATTGCTTAGCAAATCGTATGAACCGAAAAGAACTCTATTTTTGTCGTTTGAACCGCAATAATTTTTGAGATATTTAAAAAAAGAATGTTACAGGCCATTTCATCCCCCCTCTCCCCCTCATCATGGAAATTAAAAATTCCGAAATAGCCATTCGTTAGCAAATCGTATGAACTGAAAAGAACTCCATTTTCATCGTTTGAACCGCAATAATTTTTGAGATATTTAAAAAAGAATGTTACAGGCCTACACCATTTACAACCCCCCCCCCCCTTCATCATGGAAATTCAAAATTTCAAAATAGCCATTCGTTAGCAAATCGTATGAACCGAAAAGAACTCCATTTTCATCGTTTGAACCGCAATAGTTTTTGAGATATTTAAAAAAGTATGTCACAGGCCTACACCATTAACCCCCCCCTTCATCATGGAAATTCAAAATTTCAAAATAGCCATTCCTTAGCAAATCGTATGAACCGAAAAGAACTCTATTTTTGTCGTTTGAACCGCAATAATTTTTGAGATATTTAAAAAAGAGTGTTACAGGCCATTTCATCCCCCTCTCCCCCTCATCATGGAAATTAAAAATTCCGAAATAGCCATTCGTTAGCAAATCGTATGAACTGAAAATAACTCCATTTTCATCGTTTGAACCGCAATAATTTTTGAGATATTAAAAAAGAATGTTATAGGCCATTTCATCCCCCTCCCCCCCTCATCATGGAAATTTAAAATTCCGAAATAGCCATTCGTTAGCAAATCGTATGAACTGAAAAAGAACTCCATTTTCATCGCTTGAACCGCAATAGTTTTTGAGATATTTAACAAATAATGTTACAGGCCTACCATTTCACCCCCCTCATCATGGAAATTCAAAATTCCGAAATAACCATTCGTTAGTAAATCGTATGAACAGGAATGGACTCCATTTTTATCGTTTGAACCGCAATTGTTTTTGAAATATTTAATAAATAATATTGAGAATTTGCATATATACAGAGCCCGACCATTTCACCCCCCCCCCCCCCCCATGGAAATTCAAAATTTCAAAATAGCCATTCGTTAGCAAATCGTGTGAACCGAAAAGAACTCCATTTTCTTCGTTTAAACCGCAATAGTTTTTGAGGTATTGAAAAAAGGATGTTACAAGCCTACACCATTAACCCCCCCCTCACCATGGAATTCGAAATTTCATAGCCATTCGTTAGTAAATCGTATGGCCGCCCCGGTGGCTCAGTGGTCTAAGGCGTTGGCCTCTGATCATTCGTCCGTAAGGGGTCCGGGTTCGAATCCCGGTCAGGCATGGATGTTGTGATTGTCTTACGGCACTGGATCTCTCCCTTCCCTGGAACCAGTGACCCTAAATTGGGAACGGGCGACTGCTTATAGCCCATTGAGTTGCTCACGGTGGTCATTAAACCTCCAATCAAAAAAAAAATCGTATGAACCGAAAATAACTCCATTATTATCGTTTGAACCGCAATAGAGTTTGACATACCTACAAAAAAAAAGGATTCAGAAAATATGGAGCCGACAATTCCCCCCCATGTAATTTCAAAATTTCAAAATGACCATTCGTTAGTAAATCGTATGAACCGGGAAAACTCTGTAAGAGCGAACGTGTCGTCACGTGACTTAGCGCCGCCTCCTACTTAAGTATCCGAGGAGCACGCGCAGCGGGCTCACAACAAGCAGAGAGTTCGTTTACTCTTCCCGGAAGTACACACTCTCTCTCTCTCTCACGCTGTTCGAGCGAACAAACGAAACCTCCCCCACTTTACTATATATATATATCTGTGAATCGGGGAGGCAGAGCGACAACAGCTGGTTATACCGAAGTTTATCCACTTTCAGACATAATTTGAAAAGAACGCTTGGTTAACACATATACGAAACACTTATTCTTCATCAACTAGAATTTTGATGGCGGCGGATTACTCGCTCTTGAAAGTGACCTCGTTATGACTGGACCTGGCAAAGATCGTGGAACGCGCAAGATAAGGTGATCGAATTCTGTAGAAATCTCACCCTGCGTTGGCGTCCTAACTTAGGGTCTCCTTGACACTAGACATACCTCTATCTTATCGATGCTTCAGGACTAGTCTTCTAGCTATCCTTCTCTAATCGATGCTTCAGTGGACTGTACTAAGTCAGTAATTCAGTAGTATATCATCAGCTACTCTACCGGTATCCCTGACTCGGGTAGATTCCTTCTGTAGCGGCGACCTACTTCATCTAGGTCGGTGCCCGCTCTTTCCCCGTGGACTCCGAGAGCCCACCACACCATCCACGCAAACGCGTTCCTTTCTATCGGAGGACTATCACCTTCGCTCTCCGAAGACAGACTGCTCCAACAGGTCCACTCGGAGCGACCTCTTCGCTCCCCCCTTCACGCTGCTCCTTCTTCAAGGGCGACGGCGCTGACCTTCAACATGCTGCTCTCCTCTCGCGCCACGTGTCACCTCTCGCGCCCTTCACCTGCCCCATCCCTAGTCGTTTTCCGGAAATCGGGCTCCTAGACCTTTAAATCTACCTTGCGCATTCCTCGCTTATCCTCAGGCTATACATTATTGAGTGCCTCCTTCCGAGAAAGCAATCCTATCGTCGTAGTACATCCGTAGCAATACAATACACATTGTTATACCTATACAAAAGAGTATGTCTGCATTTCAGACTTGTATGCGCCTAGTGAAAATGAACAATGTATCTGTGAAAGTCACAGCGTCCTTGGCGATACTTTCAGTTCGTAGAACAAGTCCTCGCCCTTTCTAAGGCGTGAGAACCTGAAGTCTTTTGTCATACATCTCGCCTCCCCCCCCAAGGATTAAACATATTTACGAATTCTCTGTCGCCATTTTGGGAACTTGCGATGTTTTCTTTGGTCAAAAAACCACATAATGTTTATCATTGAAATGAATTAACATCGTTAATGTGTCCGTTCTTACAAACTCCATGTTTATTTTTTCAACCCCGATAGTTTTTGAGATGTTTAAAAATGTTCCACGATTTCAGCTGCCCCCACCCCCACCCCCGGACATTTCCTGTTTCAGAATAGCTATTCGTTAGCATCGTGTGAACCGGAAGGAGCTACATCTTTATCATTCGAATCTGGATAGTTTCTGAGATATTTGTATAAAGGGTAATGGATAATGATGAAGAAGTAATTTATTTTCAAAAAGTCTTGTATTCGTTCCTGTCATTATCTTAAAGATCTCTCCGTTTCTAGCTTTGAACCGCAGCAGTTGAAAAGACATTCCAAAAAGAACGTGACGGTTTCAACATTTCTTCAATGTGTCTCAAGGACCAGAACACAAGAGAACGGGAAAACGCATGGCATAGTAAAACAGCCAAAATCTCGGAGCTGAAACAAACGACGCAATCCAGTCTGTAGTAAACATACAGTACAAGGCATCACAGAAAGAAAGGGAGCATGGCAGAGGCACAAAGCAGTCCGTTACATTACAATCGTGCGCTGTAGTCGGTGGCAGATACAACACGAGGCAAAGCACACAGGGAACAGTCACTGAGCAGAGAAACGGCTGAGCCAGCAAATAGAGAAAGCACCATACCTGGAACCAGGGAGCAACATGATGAGTAGAAAACCCAGGAACTATTCCTTCTTCCTTTTAAGGAAAAAACGAAATTATTGGTGCGAAATTATTGCTGTCCATCTGTGGTTATTGGGCGCCATCCTCCGACAAAAAGAGAAATAATGGTACTAATGCCACATTGAAAAGAAAAACATTAAGGAAAAGCTATTACTTTCTTTAAAATTGGCATTTTCTGTCTAACAGTGGCATAGCAGTTAGACATACTATACAAAACATAGCAGGGTAGGAAGCAACACATGGCACTCCGGGAAAATCGGGCAGGGGGCATGCTTGAACCACAGAAAAAGAGAAGCAGAACGAACGGTGCGAAGCAGTTGGTGATGGTCATGTAAAGCGGATGCAGGCAGGACATCGTAAGACAAAACACACAGAAAAAGGTCACAAAGCAGAATGATGAGGGGAAAAAAACGAGGCACGAGAGAAAACACTTCACAAAAAGGAGAACGAAACAACAAGGGCTCAAAGAGACAGGGAGAAACATAGCTAAGAAAACACAACAGAAATCAATCATCAAACAAAACCACACAGGAGCTAATCAGGTGGACACCGAAGAAGGAGACGATGTTGAGCATGACAAATGAAGTGGTCAAGACAACCATAGTAACATTCAACTTCCGAGTAAGAGCCCGAAAGGTGAAAAAATGCAAAGTAAAAAGCGCTAAGATTGTCAACCAGAGATGAGTAAACTGCCGGATCGTTGGAAGCAATAAAGTGATTAAGTGTAGCATCGTGAGAAGAGTCAAAGAACAATGGGAAAGCGGCATCTAGAGAAAGAGTCTGCGTAAACTCGGGAACAACTTGAAGGCGAGCAACAAGATCAGGCACAACAGAGGGACTGTCAAGAACGCGAGCAAAAGTGACGGCAGCAGGATCAGGAGCGGAGCCTTGCGAAGAACGATGAAGAGGAGACATAACCACAGCAGCACGCTTAGCGCGAATCTTGCGATTAGACAGATGACGACGCTTCTTATTAGGAGCAATACCAGTAGGGAAATGTTGACGAAGAGGACGAAGAGGACGAGACGACGTAGAAGGAACAACAGGCGGCGTCTCGGGAATCTGGCGAGGTGAATAGGGTACAAAGTCGGATGACACATGTAAGGTGGTAGCTGCAGGAACAACAGAAGCCGGAGAGGGTGGGGTTTCAAACGAGACTAGAAGAGGAGCTGTGCGAAAGAGCGGGGACAGACCATGGCGACCAGAAGGTGAAACAAAGACAACGGCACTAGAAGCATCAGAAGAGCCCCGAGAAGGTGAAAAGGGCGGAGAGCACACCGGAGTACTGGAATCAGTGGAGGAAAGATGAGCGTCTGAGGGTGGCGTAGCCGACGTACGCAGCTGCGATGGTGGAGCAGAAAATTCCGGGATCGAGATAGACGAGGTGACTTGCGAAAACAAAGAAGGCAGCACCTGAACAGGCGGAGAAGGTGCAGCAACAGGATGTGACAAAGCGCAAACATCAGACGATGAAAAAGAAAGAAATACAGACGAAGGCACCGAAACAGGAGCAGTAGATCCAGATGTACCCACAACAGACGATGCTGGCGAGGAAGGAAAAGACCAACGGAGGCAGATGATGGAGATGGAGACTAAGAAGGTGTGAACTGATCAGGCGAAAGCGTGGTAACTGGAAGCGAAGAAAGAGGTTCTGTGACGGGAACTTGAGCAGCCGTTGAAGAAGACTAGGAAGAAATGAGGGGGCATTGCGAGAAATGGTGACCAGGCTGTTTACATGAGATGCAATGATAGGCAGTGAATACGTTGAATGCGACGTTGTGATGACAACAAATCACCAGAAAAGTTGTGGGGCAGTAAGAAACAGTCTGTGTCAGGGAAAAAAACTAAGTCTTGGCGGCGGAAGCCAAAATAAGGACGATCACCTTGATCAACATGGGCGGCGGGTATCTTGCGGATATCACCAAGAACGCGGCCACACCGAGAAGGAAAAGCATGTAAAAACTCATCGGAAACGTCCGGAGGTACAGGTTACAAATTAAGAAAAACGGGAGAATGTGCAAGGAGGATAGGGACCAAGCTATGATCTCCAACGGAAAGGCTAGTCGATAGGACTTGAGGAACAAACTCAGGTGAAAAAATATATACAAGAATGGACTTAGGCTTGCTGGCGAAATGTGTAATTGCACCGGAAGGGAGAAACGACAATGCAGACATACACTGTATAGACGTGCAACTTGACATTGGGTAAGGCGTCGAACTTGACACTTAAACTAAGAGTTGAAAGCATTGTACGTGTGCAATAAGCGTGGAACCTTGACATGAAATATAGGAGTCCAAGGCTGTCGCGAGGAAAGTCGGAGACGTTGAACACGGATCTGTAGCAGGATGAGGAGAAGAGCAGTCCTGGGACGCATCCAACACACTTGGAGGACAAGTCATCGAAGCAGCACATAGTGACGTGAGAGGGAAATAGAATTTAGAAACAGAAGCACAGGCCATGGACAATGTGTAGAAATGCACGGCGAAGGGCACACAGATCCACTATAACAAGGTGGGGCACCAGGAAGGCGATCAGCATACCGAAGAAGGCAGCGCAGAGAACCACTGTCAATGGGTGGAACACAAGGAAGGTAATCCACACACCGGTGAAGGCAGCGCAGAGAACCATTAACGATTATTGGAGCGCAAACACGGAAGGCAAACGTAGACACAGCAGCAGGAAGGCTACTACATGCAGCAGACAGTTTTAGAGCAAAAAGTCAAGGCGAGTCACGATGGGCAGATTGTAAACAGGCCCAACGAGATGAATTGTAAACAGGCCCAACGAAATGAATTGTAAACAGGCCCAACGAAATGAATTGTAAACAGGCCCAACGAGATGAATTATAAAGGAATATCGGCAAAATATGCATGTACCAACTCGAAAGAATGACTAGGAAGAGAGTGCAGACATTCCTGCACGAGAGAAACACAAATTAATTCGGCGGTGGGCGCTAGATACAGGCGGAGCACAAAATGCAGAGCTCGAAAGGGCGTGGCCAGCAGAGCAACGTGACGGGATGCTGTGTGAGTCAAATATCGTACAAAGACAATTGTTTGGATGGGACCATTTCAAGAATGTTTGTTTTAAATTTAAGGGTGCATCTGCTTTGCACTTCCTTTCGACCGAAGCGTGTTAAAGTGGAAAAGTTTCCTGCACGTTCTTTGAAAACTAAAGGATGTACTTATACCTTCACTATATACATGTATCTGTCTGTATACGTTTATCTGTGTACCTCTAAGTCTGATTTCATATCAGCCTCTTTTTGCTTTGGGAAGCTAGAACAGTGAGAACGATGATCCTAGCATTTTAATCTTTATCTGATCCATAATTTCGCCGCCAAGAGCGAAATGCAAATTCCACCGATTTCAAAATATATTTTGCTTCATATCGTTGCTCAAAAATCAGATTGAAACACTTTCGACGCCTATTGAATGTACCATTTTTACGTACAACTTATTGTATCTTAATATTACCGAATTTTTCTGTTACGACGAGCAAATGCGTACATTACTGTTTGTGAAAATTGCAACGCCAAAAAAGAATCGCACTATTCAAAAGAAATTTATATCACAGATTCCTCATGTTGCAGGAGATAACTGATTTTATTTTTAGATCTATAGAAGATTTTGTCAATTCAAATCTCAGTACTATTTGTTCAGTTGCTGCCTACCAAAGATGTTAGGCAGCAACTGAACAAATAACTAGTATACGAATGAATAATTAATACACACAATTGACGTAGATTTGGGACATCAAACAGATGGCATGGCTCTTTCCACGGTTTTAAGTGAGTCACGGGAAAAGTATCATCGGCCGCCAACGGAAATCGAACCAAGGGTCTTCCAGTTACTCGCTGGACATGCTACCACTGCACCAATTGCTTCTTACCATCTTTGGGGAATCTCCACCATTGTGCGGGTCTCCAAGAAGCAACCAGCCATGTGGTTTGGCAATTAATCACATGTGAGTCTTTAGAATTCGAGGCCGCTGCGGTGCAGTGGTAGCATGTCCAGCGCGTAACTGGAAGACCCTGAATTCAATTCCCGGTGGCGGCCGATGATAGTTTTTCCGTGACTCACTTAAAAACGTGGAAAGAGAAATGACTTCTGTTTGATGTTCCTAATCCACGTCGATTGTGTGTATTAATGCATTACAATTACAGAGGCATCTGTGGCACGTAGTCCGGTCATCTTCAATAGCGCGTCGCACCGCTTCGTGCGGTGATACATGTTGCAATATGGTCCAGCATAGAGGCGAACAGACGCCTGATGTCCTGCTGAAGAGGGCCCACATTTGTTGGACGGTGTGCTCCAAATCCCGGATAGTGCGGCACAGAGTCAACCGGCGTTTCAACTGGTCCCACGCATGCTCGATAGAGGACATGTTCGGTGAGCGGGCATGCCATGGAACTGTATGGACATGACGTAGGCAGTCCTAGAAAACCCGAGCAGTGTGCGGGATGGCACTATCCTGCTGGTAAAGCGCACCTAGAATTCCGCCCAGGAGTGGGAGCACATGGGGCCATATGATCTCATCCACATACCGCTGGCCCGACAATGATCCACGTACCACTACTAGAGCTGATCTGCTATCGTAGGCAATAAACCATAAAGGCTCCCTAGACCGTAATGCCTGCAGTGGGGTAGGTGGGACGCTCGATAGCAAGGTTGGAATTGTGCCGTTGACCCCGGGACCTCCACACCCGGACACGATGATCATCTGTCCCCAAAACGAACCGACACCAATCTCTGAACACCACACGTCGCCAGTCTGTGGCGTTCCACGTTGCTCTCGCCTGGCACCATTGCAAACAGAGCCGGCGATGATCCGGTGTTAATGGCAGAACACGTAAGAGGCGCTGGGATCGCAGATTCGCTTCCGCGAGACTTCAGGAAATGGCTCGTTGGCACACAAGAGCCGCTACATTTGCCTGGGGAGAGGACAGGGTTCTCGTGGGATCCATCGTGCCTGCCGTACGAACTGTCGATCCTCTCTACGGATGGTCCTCCGGGTTCGTTCGGAGACACCCGCCGTGCGGCAGTGCCGTCACGTGTCCACTGCTCCCAACACAGTCGGACGGTATGGTCAGAACGATCCACGTGGTGGGTTATACGGCGCGCCGACCGACCTGCTGTTTTCAGCCCGATGATCAGGCCTCTCTCAAAGCCCGTAAGTTGCGTACATCGACGTCTCTGGTGTCTACCCGGCATTCTTGTCACTCTATACTCTTGCTTGCGCCGGCCGGTGCTTTTCTCTTTCATGGGGCATCGACTACACGCCGGTTTATAAGGCTGCTGGTTCGTGCTAGCAGCGCCGCCACAAGGTGTGCGGTTATGCGCACTCGCACCAAACGCACCCTAGCTATTTGCAAAGTTTCGCGGTTGTAGCATGTTTTCTTCTAGGTGTGCAAATTTTTTGTCCACGAGTGTACAAGAAGCAAGTGGAAGAATTGAAACTTCACTCGCCCAAGCTTTCACCAGCTGTCTCACCGAAGGTAAGATTCCTGAGTATTGGGATAATGGTACAATGATCCTGCTACATAAAAAAGGTGACGTTGAGGATCTCAGGACCTACAGGCTCATCAGCCTCCTATCAGTTATTTATAAAATTTTCAATTAGGTTCTTTTACATCGCATGAAGGTAAAACTGGACATGGCTCAAGCAAGAGAAGAAGCTGAATTCAGGAGTGGCTACAGCACTGAAGATCATGTCCATGTACTTAGAGAACTAACTGAAAGAACAAGAGAGTATGAACTCCCATTATGCAAGGCTTCTATTGATTATAAAAAGGCCTTCGATTCCGTAAAACCATCAGCAGTTACAACTGCTTTGAAAACCTGCGGTATTGCAGATGCATACATTAGCATTATTAATAGTATCTCTGAAAATGCATTTGCAAAAGTTTGGATATTTGAGGATGCAGCACTAATAAAAATTGGAAAGCTAGTGTGACAAAGTAAAATCATATCTCCCAAACTCTTTAATCCCACATAGCAAAATATTTTTTAATTACTGAACTGGGACAAAGAAAAAAATATTTATGCAGATAATTCAAATCACGTTCGTTTTGCTGATGACGTTGTCATTTTTGCAACTACGACTTCTGAACCGCAGAATACGATCCAGGAACTTGCTGACAAGAGTAAAGAAGTGGAATTAAAAATGAACTTTCAGAAGGCAAAAGTGACGTATATTGCTTTTACAAGAAACGAAGATTTATTTATTGGCGGTGAAAAGCTTGAGACAACCGATACCTACATTTATCTTGGGCAGCAGATATGAAGTAAGGATCACATTGATGATGAAATTAATCGGCGTGTAAAACTTGGATGGATAGTTTTTGGAAGAAGTAAAATTTTTACGAAAAGTATGCCATTGTGTCTTAAAAGATAAGGGTTTAATCAGTTCATCCTGCCAGTGCTTACGTATGGAGCAGAGACATGGACCTTCACTAAACAAGTTAGTAAAATAATGCAATGCATTGAATATGATACGCTTTCCAACATACCAGAAATAATTACTCAAGATATGAGAATAATGGCTGTGGAATAAATCTCGGTCCTGTGCCCTGACCTTTGATCCCATTTCGATGATATTCAACAGAACCGGTTCGGTATACCTCCGAAATAACATGATAACGTTTTGTCGCAATCGAAGCATTTTTACGTAAGTTATGATGCATAAGGACTATGGAATAGATCCCGCTCCTGTGTCCTAACCTTTGACCCTATTTTGTCCATTTTCTATAGGGTTTGTCCCCAGGTGGTTCCCTATCACATACTAAAATTTCACCGAAATCGAACCATTTTTACGTGAGTTATCATGCCGACAGACGGACTGACAGACGGACGGAAAACGCTGAAGCATATACGCTTCTTCAACCTACTGTTGGAAAGCGTAAAAAAGACAAACAAAGACTGCAGACAACGCAAAAAGCCCTGGAGAGAATCATGCTTGGTGTAAACAGGAAAGATAAGCAGACGGACTCATGGATAAGGAAAACGACAAGAGTTGACGACATCATGACCACAATGAAGTCACTGAAATGGTGAGGGCATGACATGTTGCTAGAAGAACGACCACCAACGGAAAACCGAAATTTTAGAATGAATTTCGAGGGACAGGAAAAGACCCAGAAGAAGACCCTATGATAGAATGATGCATGAAATTCGAAAGCATAGAGGTGTGTCATCGAGGAGACACGCTCAAGACAGACAATTGTGGGAGAAACTTGGGGAGACCTTCATCCAGTAGTGGATTCAAAGATGATGATATATATATATCATTGTAAACCATTATCAATCCACTGCTGGACGAAAGTCTCCCCAAATTTTCTCCACAACGGTCTGTCTTGTGCCAGTCTCCTCCATGTCACTCCCGCATACTTTCGAATTTCATCCACCCATCTCCATGTGGTCTTCTTCTGGGTCTTTTCCTGTCCCTTGGAATCCAATACAAAATTTCGGCTGTCCATCGATGGTCTGTCCTTCTGGCAGTATGTCCAGCCCATTGTCATTTCAGGGATTTTCTCTGATCATGGTGTCTTCCACTCTCGTCATTTTTCGGATTCACGAGTTCCTCTTCTTATCTCTCCTGGTTACACCAAGCATGCACGTGTCCATGCTGCTTTGAGTTGTCTGCAGCCTTTGTATGTCTCTTTTAGTTAAGGTCCACGTCTCTGCACCATACGTAAGCACTGGAAGGATGCATTGATCAAACACTTTTCTTTTAAGACATAATGGCATATTGCTCTTAAAAATTATGATGTTTCTTCAAAAAGCTCTCCAGGCAAGTTTTGTACGCCGATTAATTTCTTCATCAATGTGACCCTCACTTGATATCTGCTGTCCAAGATAAACGTACGTGCCTGTTATCTCCAGCTTATCTCCATCAATCGATAAATCTTCATTTCTTGTAAAAGCATTGAACATCACTTTTCTCTTCTGGAAGTTCATTTTTAATCCCACTTCTTTACTCTTGTCAGCAAGTTCCTGGATCATACTCTGCAGCTCTGATGGGGTAGTTGCAAAAATAACTACGTTATCAGCAAAACGAAGGTGGGTTAGATAATCTCCATTAATCTTTATCCCTTTGTTTTCCCAGTTCAGTATTGAAAGACCTTTTCCAATGTGGCAATAAAGAGCTTCGGAGATATGGTGTCACCTTGTCTCACCCCTTTCCAATTTTTATGTGTGTTGTATTTTCAAACAGCCGAAAATTTGCACTTGCATTTTCATAGATGTTATTAATAATATGAATGTATGCATCTTCAATACCGCAGGATTTCAGAGCCATTGTAACTGCTGATGGTTTCACCGAATCAAAGGCTTTTTCATAATCGATAAAAGCCATGCACAATGGAAGTTCATATTCTTTCGCTCTTTCAATTAGTTCTCTCAGTACGTGCATATGATCTATTGTGCTGTAGCCACTCCTGAATCCAGCTTGTTCTCTCGGTTGAGCCATGTTCAGTGTTACCTTTAAGCGGTGTGAAAGAACTTTAGTGAAGATTTTATAAACCACTGATAGGAGGCTGATAGGTCTGTAGTTCCTGAGATCCTCAATGTCACCTTTTTTATGTAGCAGGATCATTGTAGCGTTGTTCCAATCCTCAGGAATCTTCCCTTCATTAAGGCATCGAGTGAAAATTTGGGCGAGTACTGTTTCGATTTCTCCACTTGCTTCTTGTATGGTGTCTACAGTAATTCCATCTTCTCCTGGAGCTTTCCCCCGCTTCATGTTCTTGATTGCATGCGCATCTTATGCTGGGAGGACTGGAAGAACTCTGGTACTGGTACCTTTCATGATGTCTGGAGAACATGTATCATCCCTTTTATATAATTTGGAGTAGAAATCTTTCACTCTTGTCAAAATTTCGCCTCTATTTCTTGTTACAGAACCATCTTCTTTTCTCAGTGCCATAATTTGTTTTCTTCCCTTACTGAGGGGTCGCTTTGCTATCTTTAGCCTTTGGTTGTTTTCAATTGCTTTCCTCACTAGTTCGCAGTTGAATTTCCTTACGTCTTTAGTGATAATTTTTTGTACTGTCTTGCATAGCTCTATATATTCCACTTTGGAAGTCACATCTTCTTTAGTTGTCCTCATCTCTCTTCTTTTTTGCATCAACATTTTGGTTTTTCCTGATAATTTGTTCACATGCAACTTGTTCTTAGACCCAGCTCATTTTGTTGGTGTTTCCATAAGAGTTTTGGTTACTTTTCTGTTAACTTCAGAAATATCCACTTCTTCCGATGTTAGGCGTTCTAAAGCAGAGAATCTGTTCTTCAGTTCCAACTTAAAGGTATTATGGTGCTTTTTAAGGTTGGTTATGTCAATACATTATGTTTGTCTTATGAGCTTGCCACGTTCGAGTTTAGAGTTGAGGTGGATCTTACATCTCACCAATCTATGGTCACTACCTGTGTTGAACTTGTTCAGCACACTGCAGTCTTCGTTGACGAATTTTTTGTTACACATAATAAAATCAATTTCACTTGTTATCCCATTTGGATGTCTCCATGTCCATTTCCCGTGTGGCTTTTTCTTGAAAAATGAGTTCAAGATGAGAAACCCTTCTGCCTCTGCAAACTCAACGAGAGTATTTTCACGCTGGTTTCTGTTGCCGTGAGCGAATTTACCTCCTGAAGTTTCATTCTGTTGCCATTGCCCTATTTTTGCATTGAAATCTCCCATAATTATCTTCAAGTGGTGCTTACCTTTATTATTTAGATGACAAATTTCCTCATAAAATTCTTCAATTTCTTCTTCAGGATGACTTGTGGTGGGTGCATAAGTTTGAATAATCTGAGCCTTGTATCTTCTCAAGAGTTGGATAACGAGTCGCGCAGTTCTGTCAGAGGCACTTTCAACTTCTACAACTTTATCCTTCAGTTTCTTGTTTATTATAAATCCAACACCACTAGTTCTGCCAGTATGTGTCCCACGATAGTAGAGGAGATGTCCATTTTTCCGTTCAATGAGATCTTCTCCTTTTCTCCTTACCTCACTTAGCCCGACGATGTCCCACTTGATCCTTTGTAGTTCCTCTTCCAATTCAAGAAGCCTTGAATCAGGAGATAGGGAGCATCCATTGTAAGTAGCCAAGGTCAGCATCAGATGGCAACCTAGTCCGGTCCTCCAAGGATTCTTAGCACCCTCTGCCTTCATGTCGCACTGGCCGCTGCCTTGGCCAGGTACATTCGAGCTGCCGGAGACTGAGGGAGAAGATTTAAGTTGTAGAGTCATTTTGGAGGGGTTTGGCCATAACTCACCACGCTGGCCAAGCGGGTTGGTGAGTGGGGGATAGCATTTCCTCTAATCCCGATGGTATAGTTATACCGCTATTGGCGGTCGTCAGAGCCCCTTTAGTGGGAACAGGATGCACCACGAGAAGGCGGGGTTGACATTTGTCAAGGAGAGGCTGTGATGTTACGCATCACCGGACCTTACATTCCACACACACACATATATATATATATATATATATATATATATATATATATATGACACCATATCTCCGAAGCTCTTTAATGCCACATTGGAAAATGTCTTTCAATCACTGAACTGGGAAAACAAAGGGATAAAGATTAATGGAGATTATCTAACCCACCTTCGTTTTGCTGATGACGTAGTCATTTTTGCAACTACCCCATCAGAGCTGCAGAGTATGATCCAGGAACTTGCTGACAAGAGTAAAGAAGTGGGATTAAAAATGAACTTTCAGAAGACAAAAGTGATGTTCAATGCTTTTACAAGAAATGAAGATTTATCGATTGATGGAGAAAAACTGGAGATAACAGATACATATGTTTATCTTGGACAGCAGATATCAAGTGAGGGTCACATTGATGAAGAAATTAATCGGCGTACAAAACTTGCCTGGAGAGCTTTTGGAAGAAACAGCATAATTTTCAAGAGCAATATGCCATTATGTCTTAAAAGAAAAGTGTTTGATCAATGCATCCTTCCAGTGCTTACGTATGGTGCAGAGACGTGGACCTTAACTAAAAGAGACATACAAAGGCTGCAGACAACTCAAAGAAGCATGGAGAGGTGCATGCTTGGTATAACCAGGAGAGATAAGAAGAGGAACTCGTGGATCCGAAAAATGACGAGAGTGGAAGACATCATGATCAGAGTTAAATCCCTGAAATGGCAATGGGCTGGACATACTGCCAGAAGGACAGACCATAGATGGACAGCCGAAATTTTAGATTGGATTCCAAGGGACAGGAAAAGACCCAGAAAAAGACCACATGGGAGATGGGTGGATGAAATTCGTAAATATGCGGGAGTGACATGGAGGAGACTGGCACAAGACAGACCGTTGTGGAGGAAACTTGGGGAGACCTTCGTCCAGCAGTGGATTGATAATGGTTGACAATGATGATGATGATGATGATGATATATATATATATATATAAACGAACGAAAAGTTACATCCGCAGGTGTGGCAGAATTAACACGCATCCCATTGCTTGGGAAGACGACGCATCCCATCGCTGGGAAAGACGACGCATACCGTCTGGAAAAAGGAACTTTAGTTTCTCCTTGAATCATTTGGATATGTCAACATGAAAGTCACATGTTGACAGATCCGGGCTATAGGCTGGGTGGTGCAGAACCTCTCACCCTTTCCGTGCTAACGCATCCTGCATAATGTGTGCAACAGAATCACACCACGCGAAAGCATGCCAGGTCACCCATTCTTGATTGCTTTATGCAGCTTGTCCACTGTGTCGATGTAGTGGTTGGCATTGCTGTTCACGTGAGGCTCTTTAAAGTCCACCAACAAAAGCCCTTCAGCATAACCTCCCCGACGGAGTCCTGTGACTTGAATTTTATGTGTTTTGGTGATCCGGGATGTTTCCATTGCATGCTCGCTGGTTTGCTGGATGGCTCAAAGCCGTGGCACCGCGATTCGTCACCTGCCACTATGCGCGATATAAATGCATCACCCTCTGCTTTGTAACGCAGCAAGTGGTTCAAACTCCAACCCATACATTCTTCCTTATGGTGGTCAGTCAGCATCCGCGGGATTAATTGTAAACATACTTTCCGATATTGCAGTATCTTCGTAACCACAGTTTGAACTGTAACAAATGTCATAGCAAAGTCCTCCGTTTGCGAACGTCAGCCCCGACGACGGTTTTACATGCATTTCTTTCTCGGTGTGGGCGCATTGTTTGTGTTATTCGCATCGCTCCCCGCCGATCAAGGTGATCGTCCTTATTTAGGCTTCCGACGCCAAGCCTTAATTCTCTTCCCTGATATGGACTCCATTACTTCCTGCCCCACTGTTTTCCAGGTGCTCTGTGTTCATCACAACGTCGTTATAAACGTGTTCACTGCGTATCATTGCTTCTCATGTAAAACGCCTGGTCATCATCGCTTGCAGTGTCCGCTCACCTCTTCTTGTTCTTCCTCAACGGCTGCTCAAGTGCCCATCACAGAACCCCCTTCTTCACTTCCGGTCACCACGCCTGCGCTTGTTTCGCTTCCACCTTCTTAGTCTCCATCTCGATTGTCGTTGCCTTCCTCTGCAGGTCTTTTTCCTTCTCCACTAGCGTTGCCTCTTGTGGATACATCTGGATCTACTGCTCCTGCTTCGGTGCCTTCGTCTGTCTTGCTTTCTTCTTCGTCGTCTGTTGTCTGTGCTTTGTCACATCCCGTTGCCAACCTTTCTCCGCCTGTTCAGGTGCTGCCTTCTTTGTTTTCGCACGTCACCTCGTCAATCCCAACCCCGGGATTCTCTGCTCCATCATCTTCGCTGTGTACGTCAGCTTCGCCACCCTCAGACGCTCATCCTTTCTTCAGCCGTTCCAGTACTCCGGTGTGCTCTCCGCCAGTTTCACCTTCTCCGAGCTCTTCTGATGCCTCTAGTATTGTTGCCTTCCTTTCGATTTCTGGTCCCGTGATCGGTCCCCGCTTTCCAGCACAGCTACTCTTCTGGATTTGTGTGAAGCCTTACCTTCACCAGCTCCTGTTGCCCCATCAGTTGCCTCTTTGCTTGCGTTATGCGCACATGATCCAGATCTTCCTTGTCAGACTTCTCACTTGCTGTCGGTTACTCCTTCACCACGTCCCTGTTGGTATTGCTTCTAATAAGAAGTGCCGTCGTCGCTCTAATCGAGAGACTCGTACTAAGCGAACCGCGGTCGCTCAGCCTTCTCTTCATCGTTCTTCAGGTTCCGCTCCTAATTCTACTGTTGCTGCTTACGCCGACCTTATTGGTACTCCCTCCGTTTCCACTGCAATTGTCGCTCGCCTCCAAGCTGTCCCTGGGTATTCGAAGATTCTCTTCCCTAATGCTGCCAACCCTTGTTCTTTGCCTCTTCTTGTGACGCTGGTTTGGATCCCCTTCTTGACTCCCATGATCCAGCTGATTACTCGAATATGATCGGGGATATTCGCTGCTTCCTCCAAGTTTTCGTTGACCTCACGAGATCTTACCCCTGAGATATTTCGTTATTAAAGTTTTCTTAATTGCTACCTTGGTGATACTCAAAATCGCCTCATTGATCTGGTTCTGACCGATTAGTTTCTGTCTGCACTTGCATGATGTTTCGCTTCCTGCCGTCTTTGCCTTGCTGCTGTTCCGTCTTACTCCTTTGCATGTTTCTGGTATGCGTTGTACCCAACCTTTTTCTTTCCGTTGTATCCTATGTACCGCCATGTTTTCTCCACATCTCGGTTCTTTCAAACATCCGCCCGGTGCCTACTTCCGTGAACCCGTCACATTGTTTTGTTCACAGAGCTTCTTCCTGTGTGCATTGTTATGCGCGATTCTTCTCTTATACCTTTCGTCACTGTCCTGGATTGCCCTATGTTGCTGTTCGCACCCAGTTAGTTTTTTCAGGTGTTTTTCCTGTCTCGTCGAGTATTTGTCTTATGTCATGCCATGTGCCTCAGCATACCTTCTACTGTTGTGCTACGTTACTTGCTCATCCAGTGTGACTCATCTCGTCAGATACTTACCGTTATTGCTTTGCCTCATGCTAATTGATTGTCCCATACTGTTACCTACACCATGCCATCTTTGCAAGTGTTATCTGTTGCACCTCGTTTTCTGCTTTTCATGCTGCGCCCCGGAGCATGAAAAGCAGCCTCCAGTTCGATGTATTCTCCATCTCCATGTCCGTCGTTCCTTCTGCTCAGTGACTGTTCCAGTGTGCTTCGCTTATCACAGATTGCCTTGTGCTGCTCGTTCAGCTTCGTTTATCTTTGTATGTCCTGATTGGCTTTTACAGACTGCTTTATGCTGCTCGTCCAGTACCGTTATTCTTATTGTTTTATCATGCTATTTATTTTCCGTTCTCCTGTGTACTAGTCCTCGATACCTAATAAAGCAACGTCACGTTGTTTTTGGAATGTCTTTTCAACTGCTGGGGTTCAAAGCTAGAAACGGGGATTTCTTTCAGCTAATGTCAGGAACGAATGAAAGACTTTGTGCAAAACAAATTACTTCTTCATTATTCTCCATTACCCTTATTACAAATATCTCAAAAACTATCAAGATTCGAACGATGAAGAAGGAGGTCTTTCTGATTCACACCATGCTAACGAATAGCTATCCTGTAATGGGAAATGTCCAGGTTGGGGTGGGCGGGGGGAAGAGGCAGGTGAAATCGTGGGCTACTAACATTCTTTTTTAAACATCTCCAAAACTATTGCTATTCAAACTATGAAAATGGCGTTTATTCCGGTTCACACCATTTACTAAAGAATGACTATCTTGAAATATTTAATGAATTTACATGGTGAGAGGGGGGGTGATGGTCGGTCTGGAATATATATATACATAAGTTCTCAATATTGTTATTTTTTTCTCAAAAACTGTTGCAGTTCAAACGATGAAAATGGATTTCCCCTCGGTTCATACGATTTGCTAACGAATGCCTATTTTGAAATTTTGAATTTCCATGGTGGGGGGGGCTGGTAAAATGGTCGGTCTCTCTGTATATATGCAAATTCTCAATATTATTTTTTAAATATTTCAAAAACTATTGCGGTTCAAACGATAAAAATGGAGTTCATTCCTGTTCATACGAGTTACTAACGAATGGCTATGTCGGAATTCTGAATTTCCATGATGAGGGGGGGGGGGCCCTGGTAAAATGGTCGGTCTCTCTGTATATATGCAAATTCTCAATATTATTTTTTAAATATTTCAAAAACTATTGCGGTTCAAACGATAAAAATGGAGTTCATTCCTGTTCATACGAGTTACTAACGAATGGCTATGTCGGAATTCTGAATTTCCTTGATGAGGGGGGGGGGTGTGAAATGGTAGGCCTGTAACATTCTTTTTAAATATCTCAAAAACTATTGCGGTTCAAACGATGAAAATGGAGTTCTTTTCAGTTCATAGGATTTGCTAACGAATGCCTATTTTGAAATTTTGGATTTCCATGGGGGGGGGGGCTGGTGAAATGGTCGGTCTTTCTGTATATATGCAAATTCTCAATATTATTTTTTAAATATTTCAAAAACTATTGCGGTTCAAACGATAAAAATGGAGTTCATTCCTGTTCATACGATTTACTAACGAATGGCTATTTCCGAATTTTGAATTTCCATGATGAAGGGGGGGGTTAATGGTGTAGGCCTGTGACATTCTTTTTTAAATATCTCAAAAACTATTGCGGTTCAAACGATGAAAATGGAGTTCTTTTCGGTTCATACGATTTGCTAACGAATGGCTATTTTGAAATTTTGAATTTCCATGGTGGGGGGGGGTGAAATGGTCGGTCTCTCTGTATATATGCAAATTCGCAATATTATTTTTTAAATATCTCAAAAACTATTGCGGTTCAAACGATAAAAATGGAGTTCATTCCTGTTCATACGATTTACTAACGAATGGCTATTTCGGAATTTTAAATTTCCATGATGAGGGTGGAGGGGGATGAAATGGCCTGTAACATTCTTTTTTAAATATCTCAAAAATTATTGCGGTTCAAACGATGAAAATGGAGTTCTTTTCGGTTCATACGATTTGCTAACGAATGGCTATTTTGAAATTTTGAATTTTCATGGTGGGGGGGGGCTGGTGAAAAGGTCGGTCTCTCTGTATATATGCAAATTCGCAATATTATATTTTAAATATCTCAAAAACTATTGTGGTTCAAACGATAAAAATGGAGTTCATTTCTGTTCATACGATTTACTAACGAATGGCTATTTCGGAATTTCAAATTTTTATGATGAGGGGGGAGGGGGATGAAATGGCCTGTAACATTCTTTTAAATATCTCAAAAATTATTGCGGTTCAAACGATGAAAATGGAGTTCTTTTTGGTTCATACGATTTGCTAACGAATGGCTATTTTGAAATTTTGAATTTCCATGGTGGGGGCTGGTGAAATGGTCGGTCTCTCTGTATATATGCAAATTCGCAATATTATTTTTTAAATATCTCAAAAACTATTGCGGTTCAAACGATAAAAATTGAGTTCATTCCTGTTCATACGATTTACTAACGAATGGCTATTTCGGAATTTTGAATTTCCATGATGAGGGGGGGTGAAATGATAGGCCTGTAACATTATTTTTTAAATATCTCAAAAACTATTGCGGTTCAAACGATGAAAATGGAGTTCTTTTCGGTTCATACGATTTGCTAACGAATGGCTATTTTGAAATTTTGAATTTCCATGGGGGTGGGGGCTGGTGAAATGGTCGGTCTCTGTGCGTATATGTAAATTCTATTATTTATTAAATATTTCAAAAACTATTGCGGTTCAAACGATAAAACTGGAGTTCATTCCTGTTCATACGATTTACTAACGAATGGCTATTTCGGAATTTTGAATTTCCATGATGAGGGGGGGGATGAAATGATAGGCCTGTAACATTATTTTTTAAATATCTCAAAAACTATTGCGGTTCAAACGATGAAAATGGAGTTCTTTTCAGTTCACACGATTTGCTAACGAATGCCTATTTTGAAATTTTGAATTTCCATGGTGGGGGGCTGGTGAAATGGTCGGTCTTTCTGTATATATGCAAATTCTGAATATTATTTGTTAAATATCTCAAAAACTATTGCGGTTCAAACGATAGAAATGGAGTTCATTCCGGTTCATACGATTTACTAACGAATGGCTATTTCGAAATTTTGAATTTCCATGGTGGGGGGCTGGTGAAATTGTCGGCCTCCTATAATTATATGCAAATTCTCAATATTATTTGTTAAATATCTCAAAAACTATTGTGGTTCAAACGATGAAAATGGAGTTCATTCCGGTTCATACGATTTATTAACGAATGGCTATGCTGAAATTTGAAATATCTATTTTTTGGGGGTACCATTTCACCAGCCCCCCCACTTTGTTTTTTAAATAACTCAAAAACTATTGCGGTTCAAACGAAAAAAATTGAGTTCATTCCGGTTCATACGTGGTACAAACGAATGGTGCAAAAAAAATTTAAAAATTCCATGGTGGGGGGGCTATCGTTTCACCAGCCCCACTTTGTTTTTTAAATATCTCCAAAACTTTTGCGGTTCAAACGAAAAAACCGAGTTCATTCCGGTTCATACGTGGTACAAACGAATGGTGTCTGAAAAATTAAAAAATTCCGTGGTGGGGGCTGGTGAAATGCACCTCGAATGACAAGCAGTTTTTAAAATGGGTTAAACTTCCAACAGCGATAAAGCTCACTCTAAGATAAAACTTGACAAGCTTATCTCTCGTCAGATCTGTAATTAAAATAACTCTCCGAGAGCAGGCCAAGATTGGTATTCTTGCCCAACCTGATTTAACGGACCTTTCCACTCCGTGTCTGTATAGAGTGGGTATAGTGCTGACAATTCCGAATGGCAGAAGGTTTACGTTAGTAAAATTCTTACTTTTACATGCTATTCTTTCTGAAAAAAGTGACGCAGGAAGCGCACTCCATGCCGAGCAATGATTTCTAAATGTATCTGTAAATGTCTGACGAAGTTGGATCCTGTAATACATAGAATAATGCTGTAGGGAAGTATTGCATAATAGTGCACGAACAGATCTTAACGGCAGAAAATTGGGAAAAGTGTTCATTATTGAGTCGATGAAAGTAGGGTGGGTTTAGTTTCTTTTTTGCTTTTTGTAGACCAAATGCAATATTATTTGCATGTAATTTATATTAAATGGTATTAGCTTAGATTTTCATTTATGGTAAATTTTTGAGCTCTGATTTTCGGAATCATGGAAATGTATTAAGGATATTTTATGGAACTGGTGTGGTGTTTAGTAGACTAGATCATGCTATTGTTTCCTGTTGAATACTAGAAATATCGAAATGTCGATTCCCTCTTTCTATCTATGTTGCTCTCCCAAGGGCTTCTGTGCAGCGCATTCATCCCTGATTCCATGACTTAGCTTCATGATTGACAGCTGTGGCAATAATGATAGTACGTAAACCGATGCAAGAGCGATAACGTTGTTTTCCACTTTTTTTGAAATCTCAACGTGATTTTTCCAAAATATGGATTTTTAACCGTTTATGCAAGGAAATGTTTGGAGGCGATGGAACTAATATCTGGTGGTGAGAACCAACGTTAAGCAGGCTATGTAATGGAAGTTGTGGAACAACTGAAGAAGAGGTTATTGTGATTCTGTTGTAAAACTAGGGACAGCTACTTACCGAAAATTAAAAGTTCTGCCCGAAAAAAGGTAATGTTATTTCCGAATGCTCGTAGTTCCATTGATACGACAAAAAAGGGCGAAATGCAAGTCCGATTTCAAAGAAAAATGTAAGTTGGAAAACACTGAGTCCCTAAAGTGAAGTACTGTTCGTGGTTTAATCGGAAAGTAATGGACAGATAACGAAAACTAGTATATTTATATTTTACATGCTTCATTATGGTGTTGAAAATATCCCTGAAATCGATTTAAAAAATTCCAATACTCAGAGGCTAATCGCTTTGAACCAGGAACACCAGTACTAACATGTTAAACTTAGCAGCTTCTTCTGTGTCAGAGAACTATTTGGTGCGTAGCAGATCACCTTTTATTGAAGGGTTTTCGATTTCTTCACCAAGAAAATCCGAATGATAGATTAAACAAGAATATTAATAAGATTTTATATTACTGCATTATTTACCAATCTTGCACTACAGACCTGATGATATCAATTAGGCCTTACTTAAAAACATAAATATTGTTTGGATTTCGGACTCTTTAAAAGTTCAAGTAACACTGGGCTTAAATCGAAGTTTCCTTACTTTAAGTCGTAAAATGTTGATCAGTCTCATGTTCCTGGTCGGATGCTTCGTCCACATATTTCACGAATTCACTTGAAAGAAAAAGTGACATATTGATGCCACGTAGTAAATGCAAAAGTTATTAATTTGTATTCTTGAACCTTCGAAATATTTCAGAATTTAAAATGAAAAATAAAGACTAACATTTCCTCAGTAAGTGAATTTTAAAGTAATAGTTGAGGAAAGAATGCAACGTAAGGTGATATATAGCTTAAATGAAAATCCTCAGATTCCCATTTTTCTTAATAACTACTTGATTTCTCAACTTTTCACATTTACAACGCATGATTCAAACGAACAGTGAAAGAGCCAAAGGTCTGCCGGCGTAGTTCAAATGAGAGAGCAGTCACTCAGGAGTAGGAAGTTTTGAATTTGAATTCCACATTCGGGCAAATATTAGAGCCCGAACAAAAAAAAAAAAGAGTTCTTGGTTAAGAGAATTGAAAAGCAAATTATTCAATGATTATTCCGCAGAGCGTTTGTAAATACTTCAGACAATGAATTGTTTGGAAGTGTTGCGTCCGGTTGACACGAAACCAGCTGATCAATTTTATGCCCTTCCGTTCGTAAGGAGGGGACAATGAAGAAGTGAAAAGTCTGCCGACGTAATTGTCAGCCGCTCCGGAATGGGAAGACGTAGATTCGAATCCTTCTGCAGGCAGAGAAAAAGTTATACAGGCCATTATTTTCCCGTCAGGGAAAAACTGTGACATTCTCCCGCAAACATTGAAAATCAATAATTTAAGGCATTTATAGTTTACATCGCTTTATGACATTAATCAATCTACTTTACTCTCCGATAGAAAAATACGTGGCACCTCAAAACACAATAGCTATGTTTTGATATAACTACTTTAACTAATCTAATAGCTTCATGACTTACTTTCATTTTCCTTCACGGAATCACAGAAAACCAGATGTTGTCCTCAGAACAAAAGAAATATACATTTTTTATTAATGAATATGTTATTTTGAAAAATGTACTGAAAACAAGACAAAAGTGCTGTGTATAACATTCAGCACTAATTTAAGTACCTTCTTTACGCATGTTTATAACTCAAAACTACCTACCATTGAAGAAAGTTTCATTTTAAAATTATAATACCAAGTCAGCAGTAGATAGGATAAATGAAGCGAATGAATTGGGAAATGCAATGTTTATTAAAATTGCTAAAGACTAATTGTTCAAACATTCTTTCATCTCCAATCACCGTATTATCCAAAATACTTGTCATTTTTAATAGGTCTGTTAAGTCCCACACTAGGAATTAGTGCTCAGATAATACCAAATTAAATATACTTGGCCTTGGCGCCGCCCAGGTGGCGCAGTAATCTAAGGAATGACTGCTGATCATTCGTCCGAAAAATGTCCGGATTGGAATTCTGGTGAGGCATGGATGTTGTGTTTGTCTTACAGAATTGGCCCCCTACCTTCCCTGGAACCAGTAACCCTAACTTAGGGACGGGCTACTGCTTATAGCCCATTGAGGTGCCCACGGTGGTCGTTAAACCTCCAATAAAAGAAAATACACACTTGGCACCTATTTTAACGAAGCGGTGCATTATAATTGTAAAAAAATGACGTGTATCACAAAAATGTCTGGAAATAACATACAGCAAAGTTTCCAGAATACGTCCGTCTTCTCGTTGAATTTCCATTTTGAAAGTTTCCCTTTTTTTTAACCTCAATATTTTGAAAGATGTTTTGTTGTTAGTAAAGCCGATTCTTTAAGAAAAGTCAGTTCGGCGTTTTTATGTATTTATGCAGAAATGGATGAAAATTTGGAGTTGGTCTTTTTCTACCATTTTATTTGGTAAGTTTCCAAGAGACTACGTCTTCTCGAAAGCCGTTGCGTGTTATCAAATGAATTAAAAAGATACAAAACTCAGAGTCGCGTATAAGATACAGACGAAGGTTACCCGAATCTCGCGAAGATAAAAACTTTTTGCTGTTGATAGTGCTGTAATTAGTCAATTTATTTTCCATTGGAGCGTGATATCTTCCTGAATAAGTCTGAAATGATTTTGTGTTTCGATCGGTGGACATATTAAAAATTACATATTTTTTCATCGGGATTTTGACCCGCAGCAATGTACTTTGGAACTACTTAGCTTTTAAAACTCATAAAGGCCTTAAATTATGTTTCAGAAAAGGTGCAAAGTGCTGCTTTATACTATTACTTCACAAATCCCTTAAATATAAAATTCACTCTTGACAGGTATAAGAGATTTTGTAGTAAAGCGTTCGCATACTTATACATAGGCGTTAAAAAACCAACAGTAAATTAATTTATATACTCTGTTTCTTATGGTAAACAACATACGAGAGCCATTGTTCCAAAAAATGGGACCGGGGAAGGAATATCCTGTTCAAAATTTACCAATATTTACTGTGATATGACATCCGCAATATGAAATTTCGAAACAGAATTTTAATATCGGGACTTTGAAAAAAGAATAGCCGCCCCGGTGTTGCAGAGGACTAAGCGATGGCATCTGGTCTTTCTTCCGAGATAGGTTCGGGTTCAAATCTCGGTTAAGCATGGATGTTGAGGTTTTTTTTACGGCGCTGGCTCTCTTCTTTCCTTGGAACCAGTGTCCCTAAATTAAAGACGGGCGACTGCTTATAGCCCTCTGAGTAGCTCACTGTGGTCGTTAAACCTGCAATTAAAAAAACACGAGTAAATATATAATAAAACTTCAAATATTCTTGCGACTATCTCTCATTATAGGAAATTGTCTTTCACATGGAAAACTAAAAAAAATGAAAACCAAATATTTCATTTAATATACGAAGGGAATTGTAATGAAATTTCTCTGAATTCAAAATCTCCAGTTAAAATCTCCTGAAAACTGCTATTTACAATTAATATACAAAAGCAATAAGGAATAGTTTCATGAAATTCTGAATTTTCCTGAAGTTAGAAGAATGCGTAATATTTGGATTTTTCTGACGTTTCCCTGTAAAGTTTGTATTAGGAATATGCTTTGTTAGTTGGCAAATGGAATAACGAAATCCTGTTCGTGAAGTTCAGATAAATTTTTACAGTGGAAAAAGGGATTTCCTGTTCCACTGTGTCTTTTAGGCAATTTTTCTTAAGTCCTGCAGATGATACTCATTCACGAACTCATTTGATGACTTTGCAGTGAACATGCTTATTGATTTTTGAAGTGAAGAACACGCAGTAGGGCTGGATGACGTTTTCGGTACGAACACGATTCAAACTTTCTTTTTCTTCATGTTGGGCATTTATGTTTTTGGTATCATGAGATCCATTACTTTATTTTTTTTATAAGGTTTTTGAGTAAGGGATTTTTATTCCGTTCTAAAGCATGCCTGAAATAAGAAACTCAATAGAAATTTTGCAGAATGTTATGTTCAGCGAAAGGGATATATCATATCTTACAATCGTTTCATGTTTTTATTTCAGAAATGTCAACACGAGTTACAGACACTGGAACAAACAGACAACCATAAGCGTGCAGAACACTCTCATGTTGCATACATTTCAGTTTTACAACCTAAAGAAATGAAAACGCCATGTATGTACGAGCCATGGTTCAAATTCTCCGATGTTTAAAATATACTCCGAAATTTTTTAATTGGAATCATGATTCCAAAGTTCCTCAGTGGTTTTGGCAGACATTATCTGATCAGGAAAACACTTGCTACCTCAATCAAACCCTTAACACCGCCTAAAATTTTCACTTTGAAACTCGATATTATGGTGCATGTTGCATCAATTTAACGAAGTTAATCTTAATGTTTCCAATATCCAGTTGGAGAAAATCTGTAATTATATATTTCGTCTAAGTTTCCAGGAAAACTATGAGGTTTTATTGTATTTTCATTTAAAATGTTTCAATGCAAAAGCTACGCAGAAGCTATAAACTAATGACGTGCTCCCTTTCGAGCTTGTGTATAAAACATAAAGTTCCGAAATTTACGCATGATTTAAATAAAATGTTGCTCTCAAGTTTCTAAGTCCTGCAGACAATATTACATTTACTTATCGTCCTAATTCAGTATCACCTGTATTCAGAAAAACACATAATTTACAGGATATGGAGTCAATACAGAGGAGTAGTCTCGGAACAACTCAAAATGCTTTTATAAAAAAGTACGTGTACATCAATTACAAAAGAAACAATAATCCTTTTCGCAATATTGTCCGTTGCATCGATCTGTGTTTCAAACTTCCTCTCACTTTTTGAATGTGTTCTGAAATTCTTCTCTTGAAATACTATTACAACAACTCTGAACAAATCTAATAAGTTTTTTGTCACATATATCTGTCCCGTAAAGTATTTTGCAAAATATAAAACAACTAGAAGTCACATGGGGACAAGTCTGTACTATAGCAGTCGGCATTTATCGTTGTTTCTGGAGGAACAATATGTTGACAGATACTTGAATTGAACTCCATCCAGAAGGAGATTTGTAAGATGGAACATTCAAAATCAACGAAAACATTTATTTAACTGTAAGGGCAAATGTCGGAGCGCTCCAGTAAACAGCGTGTACCAAAAACGGAATGTGACAGCTAATTTGCAAAAATCTTCAGCCATATTCTAGAACATATTTGATTCACTGCCGTCCGAAATCAGGTTGACAAAACTTGAGGGCGATAGTTAAACCCCTACTCTCCTAGTTTACGTCAGAGCCGTTTTGTCGTTATTCTCTCAGTACTGCAGAGAATGTTCTGTTATGCTGTTTGGTTGCACTGTTTATTAAAGATCGATTTGTTCTGTGCACTGATTTGCGTAAAATAAAGTACATTTAACTAAATGCAAACATCTTAAAGATAAATCATGAAAGAAATACGGGATAGGCGTTCTAGGAGACGCGGGTTCAAGTCCCGCTCCAGGACGATGAAAATTTTCAAGTTTTCGGATATTATCTGACTTACCATCCTTGTCACATTTACGCCAAAAATCGGATTGTCATCTTTAAAATTTGTATCTTAAAGATATTTAGTAAACACTTGTGATATATTCTTCGAAAGATATTGATCATATGATTATTATTATAGCCTTACCTTTAAAAATGCACTGATGGTTAATTGCTAAGGACTGATGACAATATCAACGATAGCAACCATAAAATGGAAGACAGGAAAATGTGGAAATTAGCATAAGTGCGGGATACAGTAAGACGTGTTGTGCGTATGCACATTTTTGATTGCCGAACTTGTCCGTGACGTCATAGCGCTGATAAGAGATATAAAGGATTTGACGCGTATTGACCGTTGTTGTTCAAACGCAAAGTTGAAAGGGAAAGAATCAATTGACAAACTTGTAATTTTCAGTATGTTTTCTTGACATCACCTAGATAATTTTACGCGTGGCCGTATTATTGGCAAGATTGAAGAAGGGCGAAAAATAACACATGGTGCCAGGGAGTTCGACGTCAGCCACAGTGTTGTTTCAAGGCTTTGGAAATCATTTCAAACAAATGGAGAGTTTACCAAACGTCACGGGGAGGTCGTGTTCGCAGTACGACACCTGCAGAAGATCGGTACATAGTGCTATCAACAAAAAGTCACCGGCGCAGCTCAGCTAGTGAGGTAGCAAATCAGTTTATGGCTGCTACTGGTAAGCGGATCTCCCGAAAAACTGTCGGCAGACGTTTGCATGAAGGAGGACTATACGCCCGCCGTCCTGTTGTGTGCATCCCATTGTCCAGACGTCACCATACCGCCCGTTTGCAATGGTGCCATCAACATCGCAATTGGACTTATAACGACTGGTCTGCTGTCCTCTTCTCAGATGAGAGTAGATACAGTATATCGTCTGATTTTCGACAACAACTGATCTGGCGTGATAGTGGTACTGCATATTGTCCAGCAAACATACAGGAAAAAGACCGATATCCGACATGTAGTGTCATGGTATAGGCTGACATCATGATCAATGGCCGTACGTCCCTCTATGTGCTTCTAACTGGGACTATGACTGGCCAACGATAATTTAATAATGTTCTGCTACCTCATGTTTGCATGTTCCGTGGTGCTGTCGGTGATAGATTCATTTTCGTGGACGACAACGCAACATATCATCGAACAGTCGATGTCCAGGAGTGTCTTGAGAGCGAGGATATTCAACGCCTCGTATGGCCAGCACGTTCTCCAGATCTGAATCTCAGTGAAAATGTGTGGGTTGCTTTGGGGAGGAGTCTTGCTGGTCGCCAATGCCCTCCAATAAACAAGGACACCTTCATCCGTGCCCTGACAGAGGAGTGGGATAAATTACCCCAACAGCTGCTTGATAATGTTGTGCAAAGCATGACACGACGTGTGGAATCTTGCATCGCCCTCTATGGTGGCCATATCCTGTATTGACATCTTACGCCGGAACGCCTGCGGACGGTAATTGCATTTTTTTCACGTTTACGTTTTCTGCACAAAATGGCCTGTTTGTCCCTTGAACCCTTTCCAAAGCCCCTGGATTTCAGAGCACAATAAATTGTCTTTCTTGTAATGTCCGGGCATTCTGACATTATTTTATTTCACTTGGAATCCAACCACACTTACTTTTTTATGCGCTATATAGCCGTTTATGATCCGTCCTTAGCAATTGTCCAGGAGTGTATGAATCTAATATTAAAAGAAATCCGTCTTGTTGCACGATGATATTTATTCAGCTAAAAAATGAAATCTATATACAGTTTAAAAACACATGAGCACTTTCGGTGTCACATTGACACCTTCATCAGATGTAATTTCACCATGTGGCTACATGCTGGTCTTAAGTACGTGGAGTAGATGCATCATGGGAAAGGTAATGTCAATGTCACATGATATACCAGATAACAAGACAATCAAAAAAAGGCATAGTTAGCCAAAAAGGCATAGTTAGCCAAGTGTATGAATCCGTTTTTAGTTAAGAAAAAGGGGTTTTCCTTTGTACACAGTTATCAAATTAAAAAACCTGATGAAATGATAAATTGTTGTCACAGTACGAGATCTGCACATACAATGTCTCTAACAACGTATAGTAACTTTAGTTTTAGAAATATTTATACCTAATGTTTTTTATCCAAGTATTTACTGCAAGTGAACTATGATTTCTGTGACTGTATTAGAAAGGAGAAATAATAATCGTTTAATTTCGCTTAAAATTAAAGAATTAGTCTTAACGCAAATGTAAAACTTCATGCTTTACACCCCAAAAGCAATTTGATGACAAGAAATAATTTTGAGTGTAGCTTATAACATATGTATTCAAGCTTCAATTAAAAATACTATTAGGATCACGATTATTATTTTTGAGACATCCTCATTTATGACATATATTTCCTGATGCAGTCATTTAGAAGCATGTGGCCAATTTGACAATAATTTTACAGGTAACATAAAATCCGTTTCAGTAATAAAAAAAAATATCTTTGCCAATAAATCTTCCCCATAAAATCCCTTTTTATTCCTTTTAAAGGAAATACTATTATATATTTACTATATGATGCAGATACAAAAAGGAATGGGGGTGAACAGGAATACTATCAGATCTACATATACAGCAAACACCATCCGTTCAGATATCATCACCCACACATTGCATTTCTACAGCAAATAAGGGAGAAAGAAAACTGAATGGCTTCAATGTCATCCAACACCTGATAACACATGTGACGTAACCCATATCAACTTAGAAAATTAACTAATACATTTCTCAACTTAGCCAGTTCTTTAAGGAATTTATTTTTCAAATGTTATATATCATGCCAGCATAAAGATTATTAGCCACATAACCATCCATCCTTTCATCTCGGGTCAGGCACCTGATTTCCGGATTTCACACCATTCCATCGTCGCCAAAGGATGCAATGACTTCTTGCCAGACTCTCATGGAACCACTCAGAATGATAGAGGGTGATCTTCAGTGACGAGTCCCGCTTTTGTTTTGGAGGTGACGACCAACAAATCCGATTGTGGAGTCACCATGGTCAGCATCAAGATAAGGATTTGCTGTTGAGCGTCACACGTCCATAACTTTCGGTGTCATGGTGTGGGGTGCAATTGCCTACGATACCACATCACCTTTGGTGTTCATTACAGGCACTTTGGCCGCCCACCGTTACGTTAATGAAATCTTCCAACCAGTGGCCTAGGTTTTCTGAACGTTCACTCCGGGGAACATTTCCAACAAGACAACGCTCGTTCGCATACTGTTGTTGTCTCGAGATCTTGCCTTCAAGGAACTGGTACTCTGCCATAGCCAGCCGCAACGCCATACCTGTCGCCGATTGAAAGTGTGTGGGATGCAATTGGACGCGCTACGCACAATCTACGGAACTTACGTGAGAAGATTCGAGCTCCATGGAATGGCGTATCGCAGGACACCATTAGTAGTAAACTGTGCACCTCCATGCCGTGACGTCTGGCAAGCTGTGTGAGCAAACATGGCTGCCCGACTCCATATTGAGGGACAGCAGGCAGTACTTATTGGCGTGTGGCTAAATAAATACTACGTCTAAGAGTCTCCATGTTTAATCATTTATTGTTTCTAATAACCTTCACCTTCCTCCCAAATATCATCGCAATCCGACACGTCCTTCTGGGTGCAACTATTTTTTGAGGAGGAGTGTGAATTACTCAGACCTTATTATCACTCTGATTTTATAATGTTCTCTCGAGTAATGGCAGATAAGTCAACTAAAAACAACCGTACTTAAGAGTGATGTCCATGGTAACATATTTATCCAATATGTTCCTACAGCTAACACAGATACTCTTTCGGGGGACTTACATGCCACGCTTCTTCTATATCTTTCATATTTCCAAACGATGCACACGGAGAATTTGCATGCCGGCAAGGTGATGAATGTTCTGGTCGCTAACGACTGTTTATGCCTTCACCACACACATAGACACACCCATGTGGCGGAGTGGGACACAGTACAGCCGTCAATGAATCGTCCGACCCATCGACAGGAAGTCAGCCTGAATATGCAATGCTAACATAGAAAAAAGGATTTGTCTCCGCTTGAGAGAGATCTTGACGTCGTTCTGTGAACTCCTGTGTGATAGTCCCACTTCGTCTTTGTTAGGAGGGAAATGAATTGAGTATTTCTTTCCTTTGCAGAAATACCTTTAGGTCTCAATTGTTATTTGCGACAGCATGCAGCACATCGGGTTGTTGACGGTGTCTTTCAATCATCTATAAAAAATCGATTGTGATATCACGTCAAGAAACTATCAATTTTGTAATACATTTTTGTCTGTATTTATAGACATACAGAACTTTTTGTTGTTTCCTCTTTAATCGCAAATTCAGGTGATATAAGATCACGGATAATTCCCCAGGAGCATTAACTTTCAAAAACGTTCTTATACAAAGCAATTCTGAGGAATTTGTCACTTCTTTACTTCCGAATACCTAGATCGATTTGGAGAATATAACAAATTTTCACTGTTTATTCCGTCAGGGGATTGATTGAACGTACAATTTTTTATTGTTCTCATCCTTCGGTAAAAACGGAAATTATCTGTGATTAAACGCTGCGCGATTCTACCGTATAGCAGAATAGAGGCGACGGCAGACGAGCGTCGCAGATTTTATTTTGATGTTGCAGAAAAACTAATTTCCCCTGAACAATATTTAATCGTCTTTATTTTCCGATTCCCTATCATGAGCTTAAATTTCTCTTCTGGAGAAGGAATTCTATCTTTCAAAATTTTCCGAAATCCGCAGTTAGACTTTCTGAAGATTTTTTTATCTAATCTTAATTTTTTTTTTGGCAATATACGGTCTGTACATATCATTTTTAAATATAATTTTATAGCGTTAATGATTGTTTTCTTCTTAAAATTTTAGGTAAAAATTTTCAAAAGAGGAGTTGTACAGAAGTCGGCAATCTCACTTTAGTCCTTGCAATGGCTACTTGGGGCTGTATTGTACTTAAGATTTCAAATGGAAGAAATTTTCCAGAACGGAAATCGGGTAGTATATTTCGCTCTTAATTAAAACGAAGTCTTTCTCCAGTTTCAATAATTCAGAGCACAGTTTTGGAGGAAAAACACCTTCATAGCTTAATTTATATTGTTACAACATAAAAATAATTTTTGTTTAGAAACTTATATAATAAATTCTATTGTAAGAATAATGAAGTGCACTGTAAATGAACAAAGATTTGATATTGACATCCACTTTATCCTACTTCTCTCGTCATTTATATACTTCAGTACACTTCCGGAACCAAAGCATGATTCATTTCTTTTTATTAACCTAGTATTTACATATTTAGTTTTTATTGTTCAGTCAGGTTTTAATATCACATTAAATTATTTGTTTGCCTCAGGTATAATCTACTGTAAGAAATTGTACATACACATTTCTACATATAGATAAATTATTCATTTCCTGCTACAGAAGAAAATAGGAGGTTTAAGTTGCTGCCAAGAAACCTTGTGGAATACCTTCATTGAAAGCATTATCCTGGCATGAAATGTCTTCCAGTGCGTCAGAAACTTTGCTGGCATATTCAATTCAAATCATTCCCTTTGTAGTGCAACCCTGTATTTTTTAAAGTTCTGAGACATACACTGACGGAAAAAAAAATCCCAACACCACAAAAAAATTGTTGTAGAGGAATGAAAATGGCGGCAATACATTTGCATAATCGATTAAGGTTTCAAAATCACAGCTTAATGTAAGCGCGAGAAGAGACATTTTGAATGTGAAATGCTGGTACATTAATAACCGGTGTAACCGCCAAAATATTGAATGCAAGCACGCAAACGTTCATGCATTGTGTCGTACAGGTGCTGGATGTCAGTTTGTGGGATGGAGTTCCATGTCTGTTGCACTTGGTCGGTCAATACAGGGACGATTAATGCTGGTTGGGGGTGACGCTGGAGACATAACTCCAGGTGTAGGTCCAGTGTGTCTCGGCCGCAGATAGTTGGTTGCAGGCGCTCACCTGGCCTCCTTCTAACCAACACACGGCCATCACTGGCACTTAGGCAGAACCGGCGTTCATCAGAAAACACAACAGATCTCCACACCGTCCTCCAATGAGCTCTAGCTTGACACCACTGACGTCGCTAACGGCAGTGGTTTGGAGTAAGTGGAATGCACGCTACAGGGCGTCTGGCTCGGAGCTGTACTGCAAGTAACCGATTTGTAACCGTTCGTTGTGTCACTGTGGTGGCAACGGCAGTTCGAATTGCTGCCGCAGACGCGGTACGATGCGACACGGTCATACGCCGTACACGGCGATCTTCCCTCTCAGTAGTGCCACGTGGCTGGCCGGAATCCGGTGTTCTTGAGGCAGTACCTTCCCTTGACCACCGCTGACAACAATCATGCACAGTGGCTACATTCCTGCCAAGTCGTTCTGCAATATTGCGGAAAGAAATTCCACCTTCTCGTAGCCCTATTATACGACCTCGTTCAAACTACGTGAGCTGTTGATAATGGCTTCTTCGTCTTCTTAAAGGCATTCTTGACTAATATCAACACACTACGTCGAATCTCAACGATAACTAACGCTCACGAACGTTACAGCGCGTATTTACAGCAAACCTGCTTTGCATGTTCTGAGGATCGCTACTAGCGCCACACGTATGCGCCGAGCGCGATATTTGCATAGACGGCATCCTAGAGATGTACTCTTATCGCCTACCAACTGTCGTTTATCTAACACAACCTCTTCTTGGTGTTGGGATTTTTTTCCGTCAGTGTATATTGCGTAAATTACTAATTAGCAGTAGCTCCGTATTTCACGACATGCATTTTTCCGTGTCTTTTTGCACATTTATGGTTCACCTCGACTGATTTTGCGCTAGTATTTCTTTATTGATTCACGTTTCCTAGGAGAAAATTCATGAAATAAATGAATTCTAAGTTTGCTTTAGGGTGTTACTTTTTGTTCAGTTTAAAAGTGAATATGAGCAAATATTCGTGGAACACATCGACGTGTGCATATTTCAGAATGTCCACGCTCGTGGTGGAGACAATCGTAACAAATTTAGTATACATTTTCATTTTGCTAACTTCGTGGCTTCAATTAGAACTAGAAATTAAGGAACAAACGTTACCAATGGAATCTTAGTTTCTCGAATATGAAAGTACTTACCAAAATTTCACAAAAGTACTTGCAACTGATTTCTACAACCTATAAGGATTTGAGTTACATAAAATGACAATAACACGTAATAATTTTAGGTAACAAAAATTAAATCGTATTCGAATTTACAGTAGAAAAGTTGGTAAATCTGTACTTTAGCGTCCTAAATTATTTAGTCTATAGACGTCTTCTTAATTTCACAGTTCCGTACATAGGTCTTGTGTTCCTTCAGACGAAACTTTAAGCGCTGCGGGTCTGTCCTATATGAAAGTCCAATTCACAAGGTATTTTGTAAATTCCCCAGGAATTTATGTCTTCGACGTTGTCTTTTGATCCGTGAAATTTTATCTTTTTTATGGGCTTGAAAATAAATCCGAAATTAAAACTTTTGGGAATTTCCGCCATTCCGTAGCAAATCTGGGGAGCAAATGGCGGCTATTCCATTTGCTTGTTAAAGTCGACTTTCATATGTACCTTGTGATTGTGGACTTTCATATATAGGACATTTCGTGTTAAGGAACACATGACCTACGTACGGAAATATGAACTGAATAAAGTGTCTATAGCCAAACATACTCACGACAACAACCATATGAACTTAGAAGTCGTCTATAGCCCAGTATTGTCACGAAAACCACCAGAATGTTTTGTTTGAAAATTCCACACTTATTGATAAACCTGATTCGACTATCAAGCTTAACATATTAGAAGCTTTCCACATATACCGGAATTCTTCAAGCCTTGTCAACACCATGATGCAGACTACATTTATTTCAAGCGCGTGGAAACAACTCACCGAAATCCGTGTCCATCAGAACTCTGATGTCATAATGATTTAGATGTTTGCGCTCCAATGGTCCTGACACAGCCGAGCCAAACGCTCAGCGAAACTATCGTCGATATAAAATAAACATTTTATTGTGAGAAACGTTAGTATTTTTTTCAAGGTAGAATTAACCCAAGATTAGTAGATCCTCCAACGAGATATCATAAGGTCACACGATAAATATGTCGAGAATCATTTGGATCTCGGAATCTCCTAGGTAGTTCTCGAGCGGAGATGAGCTGTTTTGCAGAAGAAATGTCGAACATAATTAGATGATATCTTCTCTCCTTTCGATTGCCCGCGTTTCATCGAATCATCATAGTATCAAGAGAATAAATGAAGTATTTACGAGAATTTCCCGAAACAGGTAAAGCCTATTTTTCTTCTGTTTTTCCAGTTCGTTCTCAGACACTTCGGGAATAAATTATCCGATCACGTGATATTACTTTTGTTATTTGTTCTTAATAGTAGTTTATTGGACCTAACTTCTCTTTGCAGTTACAGAACTGTGATTTTTATTACGACGAAACTAAAGGAGACACATTCAACACATGTTTAAGATTTGCTTTATCATGATACTGTAAACATCGGTGAATAGACGTGTCATACAAAAATGTCCCACTATAACTTTTTATAACCATTGACCAATCATCAGTCTAAAAAGATATGACAAACGCTGGATGAGCACCCATATGTTTGTAAGGTTAATGATCATGTAAAGAAAGAGTAGACTTTAGCCTAATAAAAAGATTTTTGCTTATTTAAAATTAAAACTCTCTAACCAGTTAAAAACCGTTTCTACTAAGTTTTTAATAGCTTACTTTTAATTCACTAAATTTTGTTAGAAAATACATCCGAAGCTATGTATTTATTACAGAACGTTCTGGCAATGTCGGATAAACCTATTTTTCACACATCTTAATTTTCGTATTTAACGTAGTTATCTTTTTCAGAAGCAATTCATTTTCTATCCCCCACTGTAATCCTTATCCCAAATCCCTCGTTTACATTAGAACAACGTTCTAAATGATATATTACATAGCATCTTTCATTATTTCTTTCATTACATGAGGAGAACAAATAATGGGTTTGGTAAGCGTCTGGGTAACATTTACAAGATGGTGCAGAATTTAGAGGGGAATATTTAAAAAATTGTTGAAGCACAAGTTTTAAGGAATCAAAAAAAATATAAAATAAACAAAGAATTGTAATATTACAACCATTTTCAAATATATCTTATTGAAACACTTATTATCCTGGAATATAAACATTTAAAGCCTCTCAGCCTATTTATTTAAATAATATCTTTTTCCTAAACTTTTACAGCAAGAGAAACGGATGTATGAATAAATCAATGCACTATAGAAGAGCATGCAATGAACATTTCATTCCAAATATATGGACATCATATTATAGTATGTTTTCATAGTATGTTGTTATTCAACAAAATTCGAAGGTGACAAAAATGGAAGATTTCTAAACAATTGGAAACAGTTTGAACAGTTCTTTTTTAAGACACCACTTCTTATCCATAGCATGTATGTGGCAGCGGTCAGAAACTGCCTCAAATCCGACACATCACACCCTATCATTTGCTTGCGCTCCATTATTTAACAGCAGGATCTAGCAGGAGTAATTTCCAGTTCAGAAAGCTTTATAGATTGACGCAATGAATATAAATAGAAAAAAAAATAATTAAAATCCTACAAAGATACGGATCTTTTCTTTGAAGGTATTGGGAAATATGGCGCTATTTGCTTAAATGAGTAACATGCGGGAAGTGTAGCTGATATTAAAAAAATTCGAGATAAATGATAACAAAATACACGCAACTCCTGAACAGATATAATGGAATAATCTGATTCACCTAATGATTACGTTCTGTATGTTTCATTTTTTCCCGTTGTTTATACCTTAAAATTGCAGTAACAGCCACACATTTATGAACACAGCATGGAGAAAAGCGATATGTAGCCCAGGGTTCATTGATGCTCGAGTAATCAGTAGAATTTGATACAGAACGGGCAAATTTCGTTTCTTATATATTATACATTCCTACTATTTATAAATTTACATACGTGGATCCACGTTTTAGGCATTCAGTGTCTAATGTTCTGAATTTCCAATACTGAAAACACTTACATTGTACTTCTCAGTAATATTTTCAAATGATTTCATAGCCAATTTGAGTGCATGTGGGAAAGTACATGCATCATCACATTATGTACCAGAAAATAGGTATGGTGAATTAAATTCATCGAAAAAAGAATGAAACATTTCCCTATAAAAAATGAAACATTCCGGAAAGCACGGTGAAAACCAAAATATGTATCACTTTTGTTGAGTACTTTAACAGCGACTAACTTAAAAGTTTTACGCTTCATTGCTTTAAACACAAAATTTGGTCACGGTATAAAGAGTTCAGTAATTGACTACTTAATTAACGCACAATAACTAATAATTAATTGATTAGTTAACATGTTTGTAATAAGCAGCGATTTCTTGTTTTAAAAACCTGTAACAACGTTATAAGAATATAACGGCCGTCTATGTTTTGTTTGGAATATTTACGCTATTTTATAAGAAAAATTATATTTATTAATTATAGTTTTCGTTTAAAATTGACAATGCAGTAGATAAAACTTTACTTTCTAATGGCTGAAAAATGCCATGTTCACAAACAAATACAAGAAGCTGGGTAACCCAGATATTAAACTAGTATTGGCTTAAAATGACAAGTCGTAAACAATAAAAGGAGCTTTGTGGTAGTACCTCATCTTTGCAATTAGGATATATGAGCATGGGAAAACCTCGCTGGTGTTGCGTCAACCGAATAATCATGTTTAAAATAGTTTTCTATGAAAAATGAAACCTTATATATTCCAGACGATCTTTGGAAAAATCATCAAATATTTTTTCTCAAAGTCACGAACAAGTGTTTCACTTTACTTTCGAACGTCACTCTAGTGAACGTGTCCTTTTCTGCCGGTGGTGGGATTTGAAATCACATCTTTCTTCTCAGAAGTCAGACATTCTGCCGATTGAAATGCGCTGGCAAAATTTATAGTTGCAACATTTCAGTTTGAGTGATGGGTCACCTAATTGGTACGTGATACCCTATCTATTGGGATTTTGCAGTTTACAATTTGTCGTTAAATCGAAAGATATGTTCGCGCGAAATTGAGTTTCACCTGGGAACCTCACTTTCAGTTGTTGCACCATTATGTTCTAAATACCGAAGTACAACGGTAAGGGTCGCACGAGTTTCATTTGTCGTTGGAGATGTTGTATCTGGCTGCATCTCAACATTTTCACTTTCTTCCACATCTTTCACCAGATCATTCATGATTTAATGAACGGTGTCATCATCAGTAAGGGTGCAGACGTGGATACATTTCATCAATGTTTACTCAGTGCTTAAATTCCTCGCTATCCTCTTCACCACCACTCTTTCCGGGTGATCCGCAGCCGTAACTTGATTGTCTGAATCAATCACGTCGATAAGTTTCTTCCTCATTTCTCGCCTGTATAGGATTTTAACTGTTGTAATACGCCTTGTCCTAAAGGTTGAATGAGAGATGTAGTGTTTGAGGGCAAGAAAACCATTTTAATGTTCTTTTGCTGAAGAGAGCTGAGATGCGATGTGCAATTATCGAGAATCAACGCGATCTTTTGCGTTTTTCATTTCTAATTCCACATCCCACTCTCTGATGAACTTTGGGAATATAGACGAAGTCATCCATGCATTGGAATTCGCTAAATAGTTAACTGGTAGATGTTTAACTAATCGAAAACTTCTCGGGTTATTGTTCTTTTCAATAACAAGTGGCTTCAGCTTGTCCTTACCTGCAATGTTGCAGGTTAACGGAACAGTTAATCTCTCATTCTGCTCCTTTCCTGCCGACTCTGAAGAATTTTTTTCAATCCAAGGTATATTCTGAAAGTTCTCTGTAATACAGAACAGTACCGTTCCATCTGTATTGTAGATTTCCTCTGGTAAAAATTCATTGGCCGCCCCGGTGGTGCAGTGGTCTAAGGCGCTGGCCTCTGATCATTCGTCCGTAAAGGGTCCGGGTTCGAATCCCGGTGAGGCATGGATGTTGTGTTTGTCTTACGACACTGGATCTCTCCCTTCCCTGGAACCAGTGACCCTAAATTAGGGACGGGCGACTGCTTATATCCCATTGAGTTGCTCACGGTGGTCGTTAAACCTCCAATCAAAAAAAAAAAAAAAATTCATTGAGAAGCTGAATAAAAGTTGATGCTAACCAGACTTCCGACGCGGGCTTATTGGCATCTTGCTTTTCTCCATAAATTTTCTTAAAGACGATGTTGTTCCTATGTGGCCATTGCGTCAGCCAACCTTCTGGAAACGTAAAATCTCTCTCCCCTAATTTCTTGGAGAAATTCATCGCTTTCTCTTTCAAAAGACTACGACTAATTGGCTCATTTTGCAGTCTGACTTGTTTAAACCAACGCAGAAGTGCTTCTTCCACATTTTCACTTTTGCCAAATCGTTTTCGTTTTCTCTGCAATTGTTTGTGCTCTATTTCAGCCGAATCAATGTCTTCCCTTGACTTCAGAATTTTACACAACAACGGCGTGGTGGGGAGGGGTCTTTACGCTTACCAGTGTTGCTTTCCTATAAACATCCTGTCCGTTAGGTGCCCTGAGGAAAAGCATTCTTGTTTCACAAACGAGCTTGTAAGGGAAGTTTTGACAAAGAACACGAGATACGTATGGCATAAACGCATGAGTCAAATTTCTGATATCATTAGGCAGGGCTTTGATAACACTGACCGGTGATTTTAACATGGTGTTTTCACCATTCGGTAACATTTTTCGATAACATTAAGCATTTGATAACATTAACCGTGATCACATTAAACGGTGCCTACTGTCTATATTTTAGGAATCATTGGAAACGCACCTTAATACGGTAGACACATTTTTATCGCTTTCAAATATATTGAGAAAAGTTTCCTTCGGGGAATTTTAATCGATGGCCCAAATAACCAGAATCTACTGTATTTCGATGACAAATGATGAACGGCCAAACCTGAGCTCCTGAATTACGCTCTTGTATAATGATACTCATTCTCGCAGTTTTGTTTCGCAGGTACCAGCGAAAGTCAAATGGAATGAATGGTTTTGGACAGGCAACAATATTACGGCCGAAGTATTTCTCCTCTGCGATATCGCAAATTGCGAATTTCTCAAAGCTATGAACAATTATCCCGAAAGTACTCCAAAAATGCTTTGTGTATCCTCCTCGCGGTTTACCAACGCGTTCCTGTAGGTATGACATGCGGCTGTTGTGATTGAAACCATGGTTTATTAATTTTAAGATGAGTTATATCCTAAGCAGTGTCGCGTTCTGTCGTCAAATGCATATTGCAGATTGGGGCAACTTTTTGCAGGCAATTATGCAGCAGGTAAACGAGTTAGGACCTAAAGGAGAAATCTAAGGGGTCAGTGTATGCAAATGCTGTAATACCAAGTGCTACCTTCTGAACTTAGGGAGATTCAGAAAAGTAATACCACTTGTTTTAAAGCTTAGAAGTGCTATGTGAAATATATGGTCGGAATGAAAGCTGGGCTAATAACAAAAACGTTATTAAATGTTATTACCCTGAGAGCTGTTAAAACAGTGAGGTGACTAGTGAAAACAAAACCGCTATTGAAAATAAAGATTTTGTGAAGTAACATCAGTACTTGTGGGGGCTCAGAACACATAACACATAGACAAGTACTTGTTCAAGGACCAAGGACCTATTTAATAATTTGCATAATATAATTTTTTTCAGAATTGCATAAATAAATGGATATGTGGAATTTAGGCTTACAAACGTAAAATGTGTAGCCGGGTCCCTTAGGATAATTTCAGTCGACAGTCAACAGAAGATGAAGTGGCCGGATTTGCCAGCAATCTACGCCGCGAGACTTTGCTGCAACACCCGATGGATTTCAAACATTGTGTGTCTTAGGACATTACCAAACAAAGGAATATAAATAAAAGAAAAAATCACACGATAGAAATAATCAAATACCAATCAAATACAAATAACTCGCAGCTACAGACAGTGCTGATCAGGTCAATGTGTGACAGCAAACAGTTCATCGCAGCCTCCTGCACGTGGGCCTGCGTAGCCGAAGACGCAGCAGGGTCTCAATGCTCACGGCACGTTACAGCCAACAGCACAAGAAATGCGTCCAAGATCATCAAGATTGTGCCGTGAATGATTGGAAGAAAGTGGTCTGGTCTGAAGAATCACGATTCCTAGTGCATCACGTAGACGGCCGAGCTCCACTACGACGCTTACCATAGGTGGCTATGGAACCTGGATGCAATGTTGGCCTGAAACAGGCCAGAGGCAGTGGTGTTATGCTGTGGACGATGCTTTCATGGGATATTTTAGGCACCATTATCTCAATAGCACATACCCTGAAAGCTGTAATGTATCTGATCATCGCAGCGTACCGAGTTCATTCATTCATTTCAACTGTGTTACCTGCTGGTGATGGTCCAATTCATTCCGACTCTGTTATCCAATTATTTCATGTTGCGCCTTTGTGGCGTTAAGGGACCCTACCTTCTTAAAACTTTCGGAACAGAAAAATGCGCCATGCTACACTACTAGGTTCGTCGAGGAGTGGTTCGAGAAACATGCTGGTAATATTCTGTTATCGCTCTGGCCTCCAACTTCACCTGCCATGAACCCAGTCAAACATTTGTGGTTCGACTTGGGAAAGTGGGTTCGCTCTAAATCATCACCACCACGAAATGTACGGAACTAGAAGACCTGCTGTTGACATTATGGTACCACATACCCCAAGATACCTGTCGCCACCTCATCGAATTGATGCCTAGCTGCATGGCCGCTGTTTTGCGTTCTAAATGGAATCATATAGTTTTTAGGATGGTGGTCATAATATGATATCTCATCGGTGTAGTTTTCCGTACTTGACGTTTACTATATTTCTTCTCTTCTGACTATTTTTTTCGAAATCTTGGAAAACCTCGGTTGCAGTAGGACATTATCCGGATAGCTTATAACGCAATTTCTTTCACCCGAAGAAATCAGTGAAAAAAACTGAATTCTTTTGATCCCGGTTTTGTTTATTTGTTGTTTCTGCAGGTCCTCTTGAAAAAGAGTGTATGAGTCATATAATACATGACATACTTGTACTTAGTGTAAATCTTAATATATTGTGAAGAGATTTAGATGTTTTAAAAATTCCCATGTTCGAATTTGAACTTTGCCGTGACAGTAGTTACGCTAAAAGTTTATATTATTTTCTCTTCGAAATGACTTGGATAGGTGTTGTAATTTAAACCAGAATGTCAGGCGGTGGCAATAATGCTGTCGGAGGATTGTTACAGTAATCATTACTTATACTTCAGTCCTAGGAAGGTATGTTTTCGGACTACACTGCATGAACTATCACCTGCTTGGTAGAATATCTTTGATACTTCGATACTCATTTGACAAAAATACAGGTAGCAATCAACAGGGTCACACGTGGGTAATATTTCTCTAATCTGTCAACTCGAACAGCTTAGAGGCTCTAGAAGCTGAGGACACGCACTTTCATATTAAAAAAATTAAAAGTAATTAAAAATAATTATATATTTGTCATGTGGGGCAAGTCCTTTATAAGCCGTTTGTGGTGTCAAGGGACCCTACCTCTTACGTTTTCCCGAGCATTCTGACAAGTCTAATGCTTCCTTCTGGTACACGTCTTTTCTTGTCAACAACACAGGCGAGATTCTCTTTGATTTGTAAAAGACAGGTATAAAGCAATAACAGTACTAAACAAAAGCAAGCAAGAGTTACATAGCAAAAGACAGGGAAAGATCAGTTCAGCTGTATGAGGAACTCGAAATTAATTAGATATGTTACCTGATTAAAACATAAAATATAGAGTAAAATAGGTGCAAAACAAACCCCTCCTCTAACAAAACAATAATACTTAAGCAAAATCTACTGTTGTCATCAGTGTCACTTTAGAATGGCGAGCATTTATTCAGGCAACTTGTTTTTTAGTTTTCACGGACTTAACATTTAGCAAATGGAAATGTAAACACTCTCCCTCTAATGCTTCATACTTTTACTTTAAATCTTTCCATTCTGAAAATATGTTTATTCCAAATTTCAAGACATTTGAACAAACGGCGTCACGTCTTTCCTGTCTGTCAAGATTCGGTTGAATTGCATGTGGGCGACTAAATCTTTGGGGGACCAGAAATCGAAGGCGCCTTTCAAGGTTACTGAAGCTTCACTTCACTTGGGAATTTTGATTCTCCGATTCTTGATCTGCCTGAATGGAATGGAGCAGAACAGTGCGAAAAAGAAATATCGATAATACGCAGGTGTCGATCAGTGGTACACGGAAATATTCCATTAAAAAATAATGTGCCAATTTCCTATAGATATGTTTCCATTTATCTATAAGCTTTATGTATAAGTTTAATTGCAAATATGAAAGGCGTGTGTACGTCTGAAGGTACACAAATAAGTTATTATCATATTCCTGAAAAATAAGCGATTGTAGGAGCCGCACGACCGGATCTGAACCCGTCGCCCTCATGCAACCGTGGTCATCTTGTGTCTTCTACAAATCCCCAACTCGCTATCCATAAAGTTGCCAGATTCTGGGAACAGGAACTTAACAAGATGTTGACTTGAGAGTGTTTTTCCTGCTGTTTCAGGTAATCATTGTAAGATCAGTATGCCTATTCCTCGCCCAAAGCTGGCCTCGGATCTCGGAAGCATGCAAAATGTTGGACAATAATTAACAGCACATTTCAAGGCACACTAAATCATCAGAAACAAGAATTTGCATAAAGTTCACAACGCCACCCACAAACACATTACGCTTGATAATCCTGATTTAATTTGTCGTCTACACTACAAATGCGGACAGAGACAAGACAGATGAGTTTCAAATAAAATACATTGCAAAAATTTTTTTTCGTTTATTTTATATATGTAACTGCTTTTTCCTTTTCCTTACTGCACGCGATACATGGTAACTTAACCACTCTTGAAAGTGGCTAAATTACTGTATTCCGCTGTAAATCATTGTGAAGTTCGAAAGCTAAGTTCAGACTTCCCACACTTCAGATTTATTTGGGGGTCAGGCATCTAGCATTTTCAGATTTCCAATTACATTTCGTTATCAAATTATGTTGATTGCATTTCTAAATGAACTTGAACATTTTATCATCCGGTGTCATTAGTATCAAGTAAATACTTGAAAATGAACTTCTGTGTATGGTAAACTAGCACTCACGGATTTCTAACTACTTTTAGTTTGCAACTCTTGTTGACTGCATATGAACATATGCCGATGAACCATAACATGAAGACCACCTACCTAATAAGCTGTAGGACCCCCGTTAGCTCGCAAAGCAGATGTCCACTAGGCGAGGTAGAAACACACCTGAAAACGCATCAAAAAATATATGTGCTAAGTTTATATACATGTATATAAAAAAAAGTTCTTGAAACTGATAAAACACACATTGACTCAAATTGTTCAAAATAATTGACTTATTTTTGTCAAATCTCCAGCTGAGTGAGTATTCAGAATGTATGAGTCCATCTCCTCGCATCTCGTGTCCATCTAGCAATCACTCTTGCATCTCGTCATCTCAATCGCATCTCGTGTGCATAATGTAATTCCTTTCAACCTGAACTATCCCTATTTCCCCTTGTTTCATCCATCCTACTCTACTTATCTCCAAAGAACACAGTCTGGTCTGTTTCAAAAACGGAAAAGTCCCCTACCATAACTTAGATCATTTCCCAATGCAAAATCAGAGAAATTCAAAAATAAAAAGTCCAAGTAAAATTAATGGAAGAATATGCGAGGAACAGAGGGAATTACTCTCTGCGACTGCAAAAACCGCATCAGGCATAAAACAATAACAACATTGCCCATAGCCCTTTAGGACTCCTATCGCAAGTTGCACCACGAGCGGACGCCGGAGCTCCTGGTGAAATGTCGCCCCTTGTTCAGGTGTTTCTCTTCCGACTTGTGTTCTCTGGGAAAGGGAAGGTCCTTTGTGGTCGTGTTGTACACTCATTTGCTTTTCGAGAAAGCTATAAGGTGAGAAAATTGACTGAATCAGTGCGTGTTTTAAGCACGGTAAGTTATTGATCGTTGCTGTAAGCTGGCAGACAAAGGCATAGTCAAGTACAAGCATAAAACAAGAGCAGAAAAGCGTAAATTTAAAACACAAAAAGGCTTTGTGGCAGCATGTAGTGATCTTAAGGAAAAAAAAGTTATTTTTGTTTCGAAAATTAGTCATCCTGCTGAAACTGAACCTGACGATAATGAAACTAGAGTTTTGACTGAGATTTATGAACCCGCTCAATCTACTTCCTTTGATAAAATAACTTCAAATTTAGAAACTCTTCATTAAGACAAACTGGATGATGTGGTTTGCTTTGATAATACACTCTAGCAATGGACAAAGATTTAGAGGGCAGGAAAACCTCGATGTCTTTTGCCTATCCCTAGAGTAATCCAGGAAACACAACCAGGATTATTATGGAGCGGTATAGGAATTCAAGTATGACTTACTAAGTTGACAGAAACTATTTTTATTAACATTTGTGAGAATGCAAGTGTAACGGTTCGGCTATTTGACGACGCTTTACCAAGTGAAATTGGAAACGGAGTGGGACAAACTGACGTTATTTCAAAAGAGTTTTTCCGTAACAATAATTCCAAGTATATTTTCAAATAAAATGTAATAACGTAATCATCTCTGACCTACCTTAGAAATGCATTAAGGTTGGACAAATTTCAATATCACGTTTAAAATGTTATTTCATATTTGCACAAAGGATTTTAATTATATTTAGTCGCTGTTACTCTCCCACCTGTACATTTTGTGGCATAGTTTTTGAAATTTACTGGCATGTTCCTTATTTCCCTAAGACGTCTTATTCTTTCAGAGACGGTGCGGAATGGAAAAGTTTCATAGCAATTCTTTCAGCCTTATTTTTCTTTTGTTAAGCTGGTACACGTATTATGGTCAGGATACCTGAAAATGAAAATTCCCACACACAATGGACATCATTTGCTGACAACCTATTAATTTTTAATTATTTCTGCAATGAATCCTGTATTCCACAAGTTGCATCCTATAGTAAGTCCGTGGATTGAAATGTATTTTGTGGCCTTCTAATATTTATGAAATTGCTCAGATATTTAAATTTTTCACCCTTTGACGGTACCCGATTTTTGATAGAAAATGCGAATGGTAATTATTCTGTACCCTGAGGTTCATCTGCAGAATCTCCGCCTATAAACTACTTCGTAATTCCTTTTGTATTGGAGGGGAAAGGACGTTTTAACAATTAAAATTTTAATTTTAAATTACTACGAACTTAAAAATGTTTATCTAAAATTTCTTATAAAGTTCAGTTCTTAAGCTATTCCTGCCTGCTGAAATGCCATTAGGCAGAAAAAATGTAGCATTCCTAACCTGTTCATATATTATAGGTTCCAACTTACTCTCTTTATCGTGATATTTTAATATCTTATCAATTATACTTTTTCCACTTCCTTCAGTTTTTGCCGTATTAAATAAACTATTTGAAAACTTGAGGAATGTCCTAGAAATTTCCTTTCTCATTTTAGTTTTGCTCTTATGTTAATTAAGTACATGTCTGTTTGATAGTGCCAGTCCTGATGTCAAATGAGTAATTTACGAGTGTGAGAGGTATTTCTTTATTTTGATTGTCGAAATTTATAGACTAAATTCCCTTTACCAATGATTAGCAATTTAGTTGTAAACAATCAGAAATTATTCTTTCTAAATTCAAATGTTTACTTCCGGAATGACAGCGAATGTACGACACGGTTTAAATTTAAAATTTTAAATTGTTATTTTGAATGATTAACTGATTTACACGGTCATCATAATATATTAAAATTAAATTTCAAACAGATCACTAAAACTTATTTTTTTAAATATACTATTTAAATTATGTGCTATGCTTACATGATTAAAACAGCAAAGTTTCTCTAACAAAGCAGTGAACCTTTAATGAAATAATACTTTAAAGTAGTGTATCAGATAGAACGATAATAACGATAATTGAAGAAGTATTTGGCACTGACGTTTTCTTGAATTATTATTTACTTCTTTTCAAGCAAATCTGAAAGAATATAAAATGAATAAGAAGCTCCGATTCTAGGTGAGTTTATAAAGAAAATTAAATTACCTCCTTTGAAAACATTATGAAGAGCTCAAGAAATTCAGATATGCATTAATACTGTTATTTGTAAAGAAAAGCTATGGAGCAAAATTTCAGTTTTTCATCGTATACATGATTCGATATAAACTTACGTTACTGATATTCTCTCTTAAAATGCTGTTCAATACAATGTTTGTTTTTAGCACGTCTTTTGTAAAAAAAAAGATCGTGCTGATGTTATCGGTTTGTCTGTCCGCCTGTCTGCAAGCAACATTTCTCTGCAACTATTAATACATTTTTAAAAAATTCTTTTGGCATTGCGAACCTTGAAATATGCGATGACGATGGCGCATTTCGTTTGTTTTTTTACGATGTATCTTTTTGCCGCTAGAGGGCATAAGGGCCGATGTTATCGAATAAAAATACATTTTATTCCATATATTTGTTTCTAAACATCCGATTGAAAAAATTACTCCACCTTTCGCTTCCGTTTATGTCAAAGACTATTTTAGGTATTGCCACTTTTTCAAGTTATGCATAGATTTTCCTCTCGGGGAAAAGTAAAATTGTGTTTTCCGCTATGCCTGTACATCTAAAGCTCCGATTTTGATTTTTTTTTTCTTCAGACGATACAACTCCTGATGAAAACCTTTTGCATATAACTTCTAATTTTTGCCAAAAAATATTTTAGCAACCAGGGGCATAACGGTTAATTTCTGCTTCTTATGTATTTGCCACAAAATCTGAGCACCTAAAGTCTCGACTGAAATAAAACCTTACTTGGACCGATTCCACTCACGTCAATAAACCTTTCGTGATATTTTGTCTTTAAATACTGCATAGTTTCTCCGCTTGGGGAATAAAAGTGTATCATATTTTTCTCAATATCTCTTCTTCTAATGATCCGATTTTAAAAATTACTTCTTCATTGGATAGAGGTTCCAGTGCGACATGTTTTTTTATATAACTTTAAAATTTTCAAGTAATTTAGAGAATTACCGTCAAGCGTCGTCATGGTAAATCGCGTTTCCCCGATATCTCTGCTTCTAAAACTCTGATTTGAAAAATACTTTCCGCACCGGATACAGCTCTTCATAGGAAATCTTTTGCATATAATTTCCAATTTTTGGTAAAGACGTTTTGGCACCAGCGGGCGTAAGGCTTAACTTCCGCTTCTGATGTACTTGCCACAAAATCTGAGTCTTCTTAAATCTCGATTGAAAAAAATTCCTTCGTGGACCGATACTGCCACGTCAATAAACCTTTCTGGAATCTTGCCTTCTTAAAATAATGAATGGTTTCTCCGCCAGGGGCTTGGCGGTATATCTTATTTTTGTCAATATCTCTTACTTCTAAGAGAAAATTTGAAAAAAATCCTTCTTTGTTGAATAACGTTTTCGGTGTGATATTTGTTTCATATAATTTCAAATTTTCAAGTACATCATAGGCTTTTCGCTAGAGTCGTAATGGTAAATTGCGTTTTCCACTATATTAATGCTTCTAGAACTCCGATAGGAAAATTCTTCCTGTATCGCACACTACTCCCGATGAGAAATATTTTTCATATAATTTCTAATATCTGGTAAAGAACAGTTTCGCCACCAGGAGGCATAAGAGTAAATTTCTACTTCTGATGTATTTGCAACAAAGTCTGAGCTACTGAAAACCCAACTAAAATTTTTGTCCTTGGATCGATACAACTGACATCGAAAATAATTTCCAGAATACTTTCTTTTTAAAATAATGCATGTTTTTCTTGCCAGGCGGCGTAAGATCATATCTTATATTTGCCGATATATCTGCTTCTAAGAGGCAGATGAAAAATTATTTCCTTGTTGTTGTACGTTTCCGCTGCGAAATGTTTCTCATAGAATTTCAAATTTTTCTATACACACAAGTCTGCAAACAGAATGCGTAAGTTCACAGTTCCATTTACAGCAATATCTCGGAATTGAAAAACGTTTTTCGGTCAGATACTGCTGTCTTCCATACCGACTCTGAAAGCTTTGATAGATTTAATTCGCGTCAGAACGGATTCAAACGACGTGCTCATTACACCCCGAAAATTCAATGCCATCGTTCTTGTTATGTAATCTTCCCAGTCACTGCTCGTGATGCTTATTCTGTTCCAGGTCTCCATTCTTCAAATACGTTCTTAAAGCACAAACTCATACAAGGCGATTTCAGGAGAACATTTTTATACATGTAAGAAATAAGGGGACAGCATGCATTTTCTACAGAATATAATTGAAATGATCTTTGCAACACAGCTCTTGAAAAAAATATTTCCGTTAAATACCTTGTATTACACATTATCAAATTTCTATTTGTATTATGATTGGATTCTTGTACACTAAAATGCAATCGAACATGGGATTTTATGTGAATTTACTTCTACATCGTCTTCTATATTCATATTATCGCATTTCGCAACACACAGAAAGTGTTTCTTTTTTCTTTTTATAGGGAAGATAATTTTTTTTCAATAGGAATACTAATATGCAGTATCTTAATTTTTTTCAGTTACGAGGGAATGCATAATCATAAAATGATATATTTTGCAGAATAAATAACTGTCACTGATAATTCCTATACTCATTATGGTGCAATAATGAACATTTAGATATTTTATAGTTGCATTGGAATGCAAAATGGGATAAAGTAGATCAGCATAGATTACAAAAAACATAATGGAGTGAAAAATATACTTTCTGTTTACTGAGAGAAGTTGGTCTTCAATAACTTCTCTTCACATATACACAGTCGGGTCACATTATTTTGACCACCTCCTACTCTTGACGTAAGCAACGCCTAGCCAAAGAAATAAAGCACATGTTGTGAGCAAGCTTGGGGGCTACATAAGGTGTGCTGTAGGCATTCTGAAAACATATCAAGATTGCTGTTATGGATAAAAGGAAAGATTTATCAGATTCCCAAAAAGATTATGATTATCGGCTTCCGGGGCAAGTGTGACAACATTTCTGAAACGGCGCAGTTTGTGAACTCTTCGAGTGCAGCTGTGGTTAAGGTGTGTCGTGATTGGACAAATAGTACCACTGTGACTGGAAACTGCAGAGCACCACGTGCCATTGATGTAAGAGGTGAACGTCGGCTTCGAAGGTGCGTAAGGGCCGGTCGACACACTACAGTGGAGCAATTCACTGGCCGAATAAACCAGGGGCCTACCGGAAGTGTGTCTAAAACGATAGTTCAGCGAATCCTGCAGTGTATGGGGCTCCGATGCAGGAGAATGGTCGGTACACTTATGTTAACGAAGGTGCATCAGGCAGAATGGGTTTACATTTGCGCCGCAGTAACAGAATTGGATCTCCGCTGATTGGAAAATGATTGCCTTCTCCGATAAGTCACGTTTTCTGCTTCATCGAACGGGCGGACGTATAGAGCGTGAAACATCGGAGAACAAACACTCTTCAACCATTCCTGGGTGAACACAAGCTGGAGAGGGCAGCGTTATGGTCTAGGGAATGTTTTCGTGGAATTACCTATTTACATTCATACATGTAGAAGTCACTATGAACCGAATTCGTTATGAATCCGCCCTTGCAGACCACGTACATCCATTCATGCTGGTTGTCTTCAATGGAATAAATAGGATCTTCCAGCACGACATGTGACTTGTCACACAGCTCGAAATGCCCGAGAGTGGTTGGAAGAGCACGATGAAAATTTCAAACTACTTCCCTGTCCTCATAATTCCCCAGACTTAAACCCAATTGAGCGTCTGTGGTACCACGTCGATCGTGTTGTTCTCTCTATGGATCCTCCAACACGCACCCTTCAGCAGCTGTCCGATGCACTGCAGTCAGCACGGCTCCCCATACTTGTGAACCCCTCCCTTCCAGTACCTTACTGAGTGACTCCCAGCCTGTCTAGCTGCTGTCAGCGTTGCACACGTTGGTTACTCTAGATATTAGCTAGTGGTCACAATTATGTGGCTCGACGTGTATTTTGTACTATTAGCACCTGATAAAAAATGTTTCAGAAAAAAGTGATAATGATTGAAAGAAACGAACTCCGAGGATGTTTTATGTTTTTATTTTACGTTTAAAAGCTAATTGAGAAAAATGTGGCCACGTTTAATTATTTTGTCCTCATAATATTCATTTTAAATTCCTGATCTATTCAATTAAGATTTACAATGCATAAAGGACTGCCAGAATTATTTCCTAACTTATCTCTTTTCACAGCCAAATGGGGTTTGCCGCCCTGGCTCCGCAGTGGTCTAAGCGAAAAGGTTTCAGGGTTCAAATCACGTTGAGGCATGGATGTTCTGTTTGTCTTACAGAACTGGCTCTCTCCTTTTCGTGGAACCAGTGAACCTAAATTATGGACGAGCGACTGCTTATAGCCCATTCAGTTGCTCACGGTGCTCGTTAAACCTACAGTCCAAAAAGAAAGGGGGGGGGGGGGTTCGTTGGGAGAAAAATACGAGCCATAAAATATGGGAATACGTTTACACACTTTGCATGCATTGTTGATCTCAAACTTACTCTTATTTTAAGATGAACAATATTCGGGAAAATATAATAGACATTAAAGTGTCGTTCTTCTAATGGCTTACATATATGAATCTAGAACTATTACGTTTGTCAACAAATTCAGCTTTTTTTAGCTGTACCATCAAAGTCAGGTTATTTCCGCTTAAGGCAGCAGTAAAAAACCTTGCAGTCTTTTGGCAGAAAAAGGGCTAGCTCTAAGTTCAAATTCCTTTAAATTCTAAGGAATGTGATATATTTTTCTTTTTAATTTTCTGCAAAGATTTGAAGATCAGGTCATTTTATAAACTATAAACGCTACAGATCGCATCATTTTGAACATGGACGATAATATTTACTACCAAATATCTGGAACATATCAAGGCAGCATTAGCATCCATTATTCTTAGGCATAGCATATCATAAAAACAAGAACTGTTGAAAATGTTAAATATGTCAGATCGCTTCTAGAAATAATTAGTTTGGTACTGCTATATTGTCTACATGCTAATTCTGTGAGTTCAGTGTTTGTATAAATCAATTTTGTTTGTTCTTGCACTGGGACTTAAAAGGTGGATTTTGAACACTAACCAATCGTAATTTTGTCCTTCCTAACATCACAGTAGTGTGCTAAATTGCAAACTCTCGACATCTGCGATATCGAAACATTACCTTTCAAGCATGAATTGGTCATGGTTTGTTAAAAAATGCTTCTAGAGCCATCTGTTTTCTTTGTAATTATGAGTTGAGGAAGTAAAATGATTTGCTCCTTAATTGTCGTAAATGTAGATATTAAAGGAAAAGTGCTGTAAACAATCATTTTCAATGAAGGCTTTGCTTGGGTTTTTTTTCCAGAAAGTAATATGATTTGCACCTCAATCAAACATATTTGTTTTAATGATGCCTAGCATTTTCGGCTATGGCTCCAGAACTGTTTCTATTCGTAGGAGAACAGCGGTACCGATATATATGATTTCTCCGTTTAAACATTTGCACAAAACTACGCAGTAAGTTTAAAAAAAACGTTACATTTTTAAACACTGTAGGAACGGTATTTCTCAACACTATTATTTGAGAAATCTATCTACTAGGATTCAAAAGGTACCCTACTTTTAGCAAATGAAAACACATTAATTACCATCTCACCAGAGATGAGTAATAACTGGCTTTTCAAAGATAATATCGTTAGCTCTCATTATATCGTATTCACTTTTAACACAGCTATATAAATTAACTATTTGAATGTCTTACCGTGAGTAAAAAGCACTGAAGCTATACTTGTCTCTAGCTTTTCCTTGAATTATGAATTGGTTTTGGGACTTCGTGTTTACCCGCTAAAACGCCAAAGTTCACTACGCCAGCTCTCCAGACAGATTAAGGTTCGACCAATGACATACTGCAGGGTTTTTTGCGTACTGAGCAATTGCTCAGTTAATATAATTAGAGAAAATTCTTTCTTGAAGAAGAATATCAATAAAAAAGATACTCGCTTAATACTTCGCAGCATTGTTAAATATGTAATTATGGTCTAATTACAGAACGCTATTGACAGCTAGTGAAAACTACAATTATCACATATTTGACATCCGGGTATGACGTATCTTGAAACAAAGAATTCTTCACTTTGCGTGTCACAGAAGAAACATGTGTTGTAGCTCCTGAATGTTGCTCCCCATATTACTCTCCTTAAATAAGCCGCCTGGATGATATAATGGAAAACTTGAAATGTGTCAATTACACTGACTTCGAAAATTCGTGATGAAGGAAATATTGAACACGTAAAAGAAACATCCCCGATCACATATGCTGAAACTTAAAGATCTGTTTTCAGTGATATCAAAAATATATATTATTCCCAAAAAGGGAACTGCAAAAATAACTAAATAGGTTATTCTCTAATTCTTCAATGGCGATGGCAAAGCATTATCACTATGTGACATACACTGCCATAAATTCTGTTATGTATATAGTTAAACCTTGGCCAGGTACATTCCACCTGCCGGGTATATTGAGCTCCGAGTTTTGAGTTTTCAAAATCATTTTGGGAGTTATTTATGCATAATATCTAAAGTATTACTTACCTGATATTGTCATAGTATTTTGCACGTTGTTGCTCTGTGAGGCACGTGCTCCCGGCCCGAGAGGTCTTAATGTTACTGGTTTTTTGGTTAGTTATAAAAAAATTTGGAAATAAAACAATTAGGTTATATATTTTCAGTTTTATATTCATTCATTCGTACAATCAAACGTTTTAAATGTACAATTAATTAAAATATTTTAGTAGAAAGAGTTATATTCATCGGGTCAGGAGACGTCTCACAAAGGGTTCGTCGTCACCAGTTATGGCGAGTGCTTTCGACACGGTCTGTGTGTCATCGTCGGGCCTTTCTACATCTACACGAAAGTTTGCTTGCGTGTGTGTAGCCGCTGGTGTTGCTTGTCGGGAAAATGAAGGGAAAGTTTTGCGGTTTGTATGTGTTAGGTGATTGCTTCTCATGTGTCGCCATCTATTGGATGAGTTGGCAGGAATATCAGGCGTAAGTACAATTTTTTCTTTTTTTTCCCCCGTGTAGTTATTTTTGAGATGTCGTTATTTATTTGTAGAAACACGTATATTACTGTTAGTCCTTTATTAAATGGTGTGACGTTTTGTAATGTTCTTTCTTTTTTGTCATTTTTTATGGATTTTTTCGCTTTTTAAAAGTGACTTCCACGATGTATCTAGGTTGACAGGGTCTTGTAAGTTGCATATTTTATCTTTTGTTTGGTTCAATTATAACGCTTTCAGAAATCCTTCATTTTTTTTTTTTTCGTTTGTGTGGGTGTTTAGTAATTTAATATTTTCGAAATCTGGATATTGCTGATGTTTAGTGCAGTGTTGAATAAGTGCAGTTTTTTCTTCTTTTTTTGTTCCAGTTCTTTATATGTTGATGTAATCTTTTTATTAATATGTTTTTTGTGCTTCCAATGTAAGAACTGAGGTTCTCAGAACTCTGTGAAACAATAGGAATTTCATATACACCTGCTAATTATTACTATACTCTTGTTATATTTTTTCTTATAATAAAGTCACCAATATTCTGAACAGAATGACCAAAAATTATGTGTTTCATCATTATTCTTAAACATTTTCTACTTAGTCCTCTAATAAAAGTAAAATAACCTGAACATTTTTATTTCTTTCCAAAAACAGAAATATGGGTGATAAAAATCTAGAATGTAGCCCCTAATCATGTTTACAGAATCTTTCTAGTTCTATTACCCCGTCATAACTTATAGTTTAATAAGCCAAATTCTCAGGGATATGATTAGTTCTCAAAAAATTTGTGTTATATGCACTGAATCCAGACTTAAATACCTCTGGAGCTAAACAAACAGAAGAAACGTCGATGTGTTTGCGTTCTTCACATCCCATCAGGTTACTAAGGAGTATCACATTCCGCGAAATGATGCACGGTAGCCGTTGTCTGGAAATAACCGTGAAGAGTACGAACAAGCAGCTAAAATTTTCCCCAAAGGTGGCAATTATGAGAAGCGAAGTGGAGGTGTATAATGGGAAACAGACAAACCTTAGTTATGGCTAAAACCGGTTTTATGTATAAAGGGAAAGCAGAAAAAAAGATATTGAAATTTTCACGAATTACAGCGGACTTCCGTATTGTTAAAATTCGAACTTAAAACTATATCAGTAGATAACACAATACCGAAACCCTGTTCCCTTTATCACAATAAATTGTTATGTGAATATATTTCACCGGCAAGACACTAAAAAAATAATTACCAAAGTGTTACCCACATTCCAATATTAAAACAACAAAAAATCGTAGGGTAACTCATACTGTCGGGACAGTTACGGACTTCAATTCTCAACCAATAATCGAATGAACATTTTATTTCAGTTTGACCAGTTTATGCTCACTCATACTTCGTATTTTTCTCAGTAATTGTTCCTAAGGAACAATGAGTGTTCTGGACAATGGTCAAAAAGCACAAAAATATCCGACGAACGTGTCCAACTGTCGTGACGAAGTAAATTAATGGGATCTGTAATATACCGTAACTGGCAGACAGAAAAGAAGCGGATATAAAACAAATTGTCTGAGACATTGTGAAGGAATTCAAAAATTACTTTATAAGATAGCTGTGCGTCATTTTCCGATCTTTCATCACTTTTAAAAAGATTTCGAAATTCCGTAATAGGTGATAATCACCTACTTCTTTTGCGCACATAAATGCGAAAGAAAATATTGCAAAGCCCGACCTGTTTCTCTTTTTAAAGTAAAGATGCCACATATGCAGCAAGAAGTACGCTATTGAGAAAAGTGGAAAATACACTGACGGAAAAAAAAATTCCAGCACTGAGAAGGGGTTGTGTTAGACAAACGACAGTTGGTAAGCGATGACAATACATCTGAAAGATGACGTCTATGCAAATTTCGCGCTCGGCGCATGCGTGTGGCGCTGGTAGCGCCACTCGGAACATGCAAAGCAGGTTTGCTGTAAATACGCGCTGTAACGTTCGTGAGCGTTAGTTAACATTGAGATTCGACGTAGTGTGTTGATGTTAGTCAAGAATGCCTTTAAGAACACGAAGAAGCTATTATCAACAGCTCACGGAGTTTAAACGAGGTCGTGTAATAGGGCTACGAGAAGGTGGATTTTCTTTCCGCAATATTGCAGAACGACTTGACAGGAATGTAGCCACTGTGCATGATTGTTGTCAGCGGTGGTCAAGGGAAGGTACTGCCTCAAGAAGACCGGGTTCCGCCGGCCACGTGGCAGTACTAAGAGGAAAGACCGCCGTGTACGGCATATGGCCGTGGAGCATCGTACCGCGTCTGTGGCAGCAATTCGAGCTGCAGTTGACACCACAGTGACACAACGAACTGTTACAAATCGGTTACTAAAAGGACAGCTCTGAGCCAGACACCCTGTAGCGTGCATTCCACTTACTCCAAACCTCTGCCGTTAGCGAGGTCAGTGGTGTCAAGCTAGAGCTCATTGGAGGACGGAATGGAGATCTGTTGTGTTTTCTGATGAAAGCCGGTTCTGCCAGGGTGCCAGTGATGGCCGTGTTTTGGTTAGATGAAGGCCAGGTGAGCACCTGCAAATAGCCTGTCTGCGGCGGAGACACACTGGACCTGCACCTGGAGTTATGGTCTAGGGAGCAATTTCCTATGACAGCAGGCGCACTCTCGTTGTTATCCTGGCGGCACAGTTGTACGTCGGTCTGGTGATTCAACCTGTTGTGCTGCCATTCATGAACAGCTTTCCAGGGGGTGTTTTTCAACAGGATAACGCTCGCCCGCATACCGCTGTTTAACCCAACATGCTCTACAGGGTGTCGACATGTTGCCGTGGCCTGCTAGATCACCAGATCTTTCACAAATCGAGCACGTATGGGACATCATTGGACGACAACTCCAGCGTCACCCCCATCCAGCATTAACCGTCCCTGTATTGACCGACCAAGTGCAACCGGCATGGAATTCAATCCCACAAACTAACATCCAGCACCTGTACGACACAATGCATGAACGTTTGCGTGCTTGCATTCAACATTCTGGCGGTTACACCAGTTAATAATGTACCAGCATTTCACATTTAAAATGGCTCTTCTCGCGCTTCCTTTAAGCTGTGATCTTGAAACCTTAATCGATTAAACATGTTAACTATACAAATGTATTGCCGCCATTTCATTCTCTTACATCTTTTTCGTGGTGTTGGGATTTTTTTTTCCGTCAGTGTAATTCGCAAAACTTTCCTGCAATCAATGCATATCTACTTTATGAAAAACAGTAAATATGAAGCCGATTTGCATGTTAAAAAAGCAATTCACATCATACTGCACTCTGAATTTGAGAACCTAATTCTCTTCAATTAAGAACTGAAACCAAGACTGAAAACGTGTCCATAACATTCTATAAATACTAATCTAATACTTTTTTTCAGCTAACTACTGTAAACTATTAATTTTTTAACTCGGTGATTTCGAAAGTCGAACTCTTTGCAACAACTTTGACGGCAGACTCATAGTAAAAGTATTCGATAAAAATAGCTCTCATAGAAATAGAAAAAAGAACCAACCTAAGGACCAAAACATAATTTTTAATATCATCAGGCACTTCAGATGCCAATATTAGCAACCGGGCCGATTCATAAAACATGTTTGTATCTGAACCGAATAAATTTATGTATAAGCGCGTTATGATATCAAGCTAAAAAAAAAAAGCAGTTTAAATAATGCGGACAATAAAGATCACTATTTTATTCAATGAAAGGACATAGACGCAGTGTGAAAAAAAGAGAATTTGTTGTCCGTTCGGTTAGATGGAGATCTTTGACTTCAAACCATACTCTGTTCAATAGCAAGAAAGTAGACCTTAAACGTTTTTAGCATTGAAAGACAGCCCATCCATATCCAACGGCACACGTATGTATGGGCACATAAAGAACTTAGTATCGTGACACCATTATCTGACTGAGCTAGACGGGAATTTTTCAGATATTTTCGTCATATTACGCAGTAAGTGATTTGATGACAAACCAAGTTAGAACGAACAGTAATTAGGATTCCTTTTTTTTTTTTTTGTAAATAGATATATGCAGATATTGAAACAGTGATATTAGTGCTCCTAATGTATTACACTACATACGGCTTTATTGTAATAAGTTAACATTATATTTCCATCAAGCGGAAGTTTAGAGCTGTAAGAAAAACAAGAGTTTCAATAATTTTAACGAAACAAACTTTCCGGTCCTTACGAAACAAAGAGATTTGACAATGTGCAACACGTTCATCTCTAATTTCTCTGTGGTATTATATTTGGACATCAGGTTCGGTAGCATAGTTGGCCAAGAAAGCGCTAATATATACATGCTAATCTCACAATTCTAGTCTAAGCGTACGGCGCACAAATATCTTAGCAATATTTAATTTCTTAATTTCCTGAAATCTGTGCAGAAGTGAAAGGGAGACTAAAAAATAAATTTTAAATTTTAAATTACAAAAAGCAAAAAGACTGATGGAATAAAAATGTTTAGTTATTACTTTCGAGTTCATATACTGCCCGTATCACACAAAATTTAGCACATATAATAATAAATATTCATTGCTGTAAACTTTTCGATGGTTAAAAAATTAACAAGAAGGGCTCGATATTTCCAAGACTATCTCAAAACAATTTCGAGGAGAATATGACAGTAAACCTGTCGTGCGATAAAAAATACTTTTGACATTAATTACATATTGGTAACATGAAGTCCTGAAAAAATCATCAAAACATAAGAAAGCAAGTTGTTTTTTCATACTCAAAGAGACCAAAAGGAAGGAAAGCATCGTTCGAGCTAATGTACATAGTTGAACATTTCGATAGTAAACTAATCCTGAACCTGATAGTCACAAAGAATCTCAGCCCTCAGAGTCTTTGGTCTTCTCTCATCTGAACTGAAAATATATAGCATAACTGGATACAAGTGTCTCATGAAATGCTGATATTTTCCTAGATTGAATGGAGGAAAGGTGCAACTTTATTTTTAAGGAAAATTTGACCATCAGAAAAACTAAGAAATGAAGATGCTTGACCCTCAAATTGGAAACCTTGACATACGGGTCTGTGTGATCTAAAACCGTGAACATGTTTAATAGAAGAAAGCGCTGCAGCGTCCAAATATATCAAGCGGTTACAGAAGCGTGGAATTTTCATCGACTTTACCCACGAAATATGACTGGATTTCTCTTCTTTTCATTTTATCATTTCGTTTCAGTGTCTTGCAAATTCCACAGCACTTTTCTACAGCTTTTATCTATTGACCACCATCGCAATTTCCTATCTCACATCGTATGAAAGATGAAATTTAATGAGAAGCATGTTCTGTTGTTCTTCATGGCTGCAGAACAAAGAGGATTGATTTTTTCTAACTGCGTTCCAAAAACTTGGAGTCATTCTTGCTAAAATTTCTTGAACATGATGCATGTCTTGAAACACCACTCATACCTTAAAGCTTGTTATTGGATTATGTGTATACATTATATTATTTTTTTAAATGTCAATGCGCTATCAAAACTGCATAACTGTACTAGTAATCCGAATTCCTTGGCGTAGCACAGAAATAAAAGTTTCCAAGCGTTCGGACATAAACCAGATGGATTTTTTCAAGGAAAGTAGACGGCAAACTGCGAACTGTGAATGATAGCATGCTTCAACAATTTGAACGCAGTGACTTGACTTGAAAATAAACGAAGAAATTCGAATGTAATTATGCATTCAAATACATGAGGCGTTATGTTCATTTAGCAGGCAAAATCCTGGTAGGAAACAAAAGCATTCACTATATGTAGAACTGGTTCCAAATTTGTTGCAACTACTGCGAGGCACTATCATTGCAGGCCTCACTGTTAGTAATGTTCTCCAAAGTTTCGCGAATGGCAGTTGATTTATGGGTGGAGTAAGAAGCTGATTTATTTTTATCATCCCACAATGGAGCAGCAGACCAGAACTTGACTTCCCTGATTAGGGCCGTAGTTCCTTTTAACTGTTCTTCGAGTTCCTTTTATGTTCGTTGAAATAAATTCTAAATGCAATCCTGATCATTCAACATAATATCGTTCGGATAGTGTAGACGGTTTGTATAAGCAGCTGCCTCTTTTCAAAGTGGGGTCTTGTCGGTATTTCCCTTAGGTACGATATACAAAAATTTCGCTGACACCGAGGTCATTTTCTAAAGCGCTTTCTTGAACTGACAGGAAACATTTGCTCTGTTGGGAATCGTGCCCAGGTAGCGCAGTTGCGGTACAGATAGAAGTTTACATGACTGGTTTTCGGTTTTTCGATATAGCTATATACTGGCGGCCGGAGCGTGGCTAATTTGACAACGTGTTTTAATTCGCGTTGTGTAGAAGGAACATTAGAGGAGACAGCGAAAGCTCTTCTGATTATAGAACGGAAGAAAGTTGTCTTACATTACTCGTCAAGCTTATACTAGCCTTTTTCCCTGGCTCCCTGCAATGTTGCACTACAGATGCTTCTATAATGGTTTGGTACCTACTATACGTGGTACTATTTGTATTTCTACACTGGCGGAAAGTGAAAAAAGAACACCAAGAAGGAGATGTCTGATACCAACGAAATTTATACAGCATAATAACGGAATACAGAGGATAACGTGATCAAAACATTATGGCAAAATTCCGCTGTATTTGCTGGTAAACTGAAAAATAACATTTCCATATAAGATGGTTAGTACGAGGTTGAACCGCCATGAACTGCGTCACACTGGGCAATTCTGTCATGGAATCTGTCGTACAGATGTTGGATGTAAGTTTGGGGTATTGAGTTCCAAGCATCCTCAACCTGGACGCGTAAACCGGGGATGGTCGCGGCTGGACGCGGAGACCGGATAAGTCGTTGTCACATAAAATCCCACACGTGCTCAATGGGTGACTAATCCGGTGAATATGCAGGCCATGGAACTTGTCTCACACCCTGAAGTGCATGTTGCGTTGAACGTGCCGTGTGTGGGCGTGAGTTATCTTGCTGCAAAACACCACTATGGACCGACCTTACAAATGGCACAACAACCGGCTGAATGATGGTGTTGATGTAGAAGGTGCTGTGTAACGTACCCGGTACAAAAACTTGTTGTGTACGCCAGTAATAGCTGATCGCTCCCCACACCAGGAGACCAGGTTTCTCAAACTTTGAGGTGTCTTAGGTGTTTAATCAGTGGAAACGACCTTCCGCTGACCTAAAGGATATGTTGGCGTGGATGAGCTTCCACGATATTCTTTTGATCCTCATTTGTAATATTGTCTACTGGTGGACGACATCGGAGTGCATTTCTAAGCGTCTTGTATTCTATTTGGAATTTTGAGACTCATAAGTGTTTGTTCCTCTCGTTTGGATATCCTGTCCAAACGCAGCAATAATGCTTCGGGCTGATTATCCGCATCACATCCGAATTCGAACTCACACAAGAAAATACGCGTAACTAGCCTGTCTTCATGGTCCACTTTTACTGATGTCTGTTCACTTGTATTTGAATCTGTTCACTAAATGAAAATATCAGTGTGTACTTTAGACATACCCCGACGTGTTATTTTGAGCCAGCTGATGTTTCTTGATTACAGCGGTCCGATAGATGTGTAAATGTTGTTCCCCCGCTCAAAGCGGATATGCAATTAACACCAACCCAGTAATGAAGAAAAAATTGGATAGCTGATGTGAACCAGAAAAACATGTCCCTTGTTTTGTTTCCATGGGAATCACGAGCGGTATATAGGTACATTTTAACTTATTATATGCGTCATTATATTTTAATGAAAACGTTTTACCTCTCTGCAAATCGTCTATGGAACTTCATTCATACGGTAATTTTACACATATATGTAAATTTGAATTGTAAGAAGAATGTGAACTTGAAGGAAAGTGAGACGAACTGTTCAGTACTTTGTGTAACATTGATGTCACGTATTAACACTATTTACCAATAAATATTTCAAATGAATCATTGCACGATAGACGGTTTTGCTGAAATTTTACTTCTTACGGTGTACAACATACACACAGTCGAGTCACATTAATGTGACCACCTCCTGCTTTTGATGTCAACAGAACTCAACCAATGAAAGAAGGCAGGTGTCCTGAGCTGGATTGGAGGGCATATAAGGTGAGCTGTAGGTATTCTGAAAGCGTACCACTCGTTGCTGTCATGGATAAAAGTAGCGATTTATCAGATTTGCAAAAACGGATGATTATCGGCTTTCGAGCCAAGGGTGACAATATTTTTGAAACAGCGCAGTTTGTGAACTGTTCGCGTGCTGCTGTGGTTAAAGTATATCGTGATTGGAGAAATGACACCATTGTGAATAAGTGACGTGGAAAGTGCTGAGCGTGTCATTGATGTGAAAGGTGAACGTCATTTGCGAAGGTGCGTGAGGACCGATCGAAACACCACAGTGGGGAAATTCTCTGGCCAAAGGAACCAGGCAGATAGCGGGTGTGTCTAAAACGATGTTCAGCGAAACCTGCTTCTTATGGGGCTCCGTTTATGAAACCCTTTGTATTACTGGTCTCATTAAAATGATTGATGACCACAGCACCTTTGCTGACGAAGGTGAATCGGCAGGGAAGGCTTACATTTACACGGCAGTATCGGATTGGGACCTCCGCTAATTGGAAAAGTTGCTCTTCACCTTTGAATCATGTTTTCTACTTCATCGAACGGATAGACGTTGGCGCAGAAGAAGAGCAATATCGGAGAACAAACACTCAACCATTAAAAGAGGAACATTAGTTGGTGGGGGCAGAGGTATGGTCTGCAAAATGTTTTCGTGGCATTCCCTGGGTCCATTCATACCTATGGAAGGCACTATGGACCGAATTCGTTATTAATCTATTTTTTTGCAGACAACGCACACCTATACATTCTGCTTCTTCCCTGGAGCAGATGGGATCTTCAAGCAGCTCAACGCTACGTATCACAAAGCTAGGAATGTCCGAGAGCAACCACTCTCGGACAGCACGAGTAACCACTCTCGGACAGCACGATGAAGAATTCAAAGTACTTCCCTGGCCCCTAATTCACCATACTTCAACCCAGTTGAGCATCTGTTGGACTACGTCGATCGTGCTGCTTGCTCTATGGATCCCCCACTACGCACCCTCAAGAAGCTGTCAGATGCACTGCCAGTTATTTTGTGTCCACATACGTAAGAACACCTTCCAGCGCTTTATTGGGTCATTCCAAGCCCGTTTAGCAGTGTCCGCGCTTCACACGGCGGTTACTCTGTGTATTAGCTAGTGGTCACAAGAATGTGACCCGACCGTACATAATCTTTCGAATTGACCCTCGTTGGACATAACTAAATGATACGTATTTAGATGTTCGATTTATGTGAGTGAGGTCTGCTCTATGCAAACCCCACAAAATTCGACTACATCTGATTTATTTGATGGCTGTTGAAATCAAGGAAATGTAAGTACAATATTAAGTGCATGATATGAGTTCCAGAAGGATATCAATTTGAAATCACTGTGGCACCTTTTTTTTACCTGTTTCAAAATATGATATAAATAAAATACGTGTTCGATGTCTACTTTAATAACTGATTTATACACTGGCGTGCAAAAATTAAGGACGAGACGGTTTTTCGAATGTAACATCGTGCAGAAGTGCTTCACATCGACTCAATACATAATACCCCCAAGATGTAAGAATATGATACAAGTAAGCAAAGCCGTCCAAACAAGGAATATAAAGTATACAAAGGCACTATATTGAAATGGTAGCTTCTAGCACAACTGGAAAGAAGACAGAAACGTCCATGTGACAGGCGGCTGCCAAGACAAATCCAGTCTTTAGTAGGGCATATGATCATCCCTGACTTCGTTGCATGATTTACAACATCTGTCCATGCTGAGGACGAGGTTGCCAAGGAGCTGTTGAGGCATCGCTGCCCATTCCTTTTGTAGCGCCAATCGCAGCTGCGGAATCGTTGCTGGCGGCTGGTGACATGCTGCCAAGCGTCTCCTGAGAAGGTCCCACACGAGGTCTATTGGATTTAGGTCCGGGGACCTTACGAACCAATCCATGCGTTGAATATGTTTACTCTCCAACAGCTCTGCGACAGCCACTGTACAATGTGGTGTAGCGTTGTCGTCCATGAAGAGGAACTCAGGACCCACAGCACCTCTAAAGAGACGCACGTGAGGCAGGAGAACCTCGGTACAATAGCGGACACCAGTGACTGAACCTCCTTGGAAGATGTGAAGGTCAGTACGGCTACGAAGCATGTTACCTCCAGAATGAGAACTCCGCCACCTCCAAACCGGTTCCTTTCGATGATGTTGGAGTTGTGATTGCGTGTTCCCTGCTCTCTCCAGTTGTATATATTTCCAGAATCGCTCGTCAGACTAAATCGGCTCTCATCCGTAAAGAGAACTCAGACCCATTGCTGATGTGTCCAGTTCTTTTAATCCTGGCACCACAGAAACCGCAATCTCCGATGAGCAGGCGTTAATGTGACACACCGTACTGGTCGTCGTGCAAATAGACCACCTTTGTGCAGTCTTCTGGCCACGGTGAAACGCGATAATGACCGTCCACTTGTCTGTTGAATGTGCCTTGTGATTTCTCCCGCAGTCTGTCGTCTGTCTCTTCTCGCCTGTAGGGCAATATACTGGTCGTCCGCCCCGTGATTGCTCGTGGACGACCACTGCTAAACTCCCGGACAGCTGTTCCTGTCGTTTGAAATACTCTCCAAGCTCGTGAAACGATGCTGTGAGCGATCCCGAACTCCTCGGACACACTAGTCACACTTCAACTTTCTTCCAACTTCCCAATGCGGTAATCTCGGGTGAAGTCATCGAGATGTGGTCTACTGGATTGCCTGTTGGCCATATCACACGGTGGCAACAACTCGACGCAGTTCAAACCGATGTACACCGTGCAATAGCTTTCACCTAATTGCTGAGAATACACCGCCTGTGTGCTTTATACCCTTCCGACACTCCCACCCCCTACGCCATGCTGGATATATGCGCATGCCCTACCGTACCGGACCCTCGTCTATCTCCTGAGCGGTATTTCGGTGCGTTCTGCCTGCTCGTTCGGCTGTTATGCTAATCTCTCCTCTTCGTCCTTAATTTTCGCACACCAGTGTGTAATGTCAATACGCAAGTAATTATTATTACTGAAAAAATTTATTTATTGATATTGCTTTGCTGTGAGAAAATTCGATTTTCATATACATGAAGAAAGAGTGAAATGTATTGTTCATTAAGAAAGAATGTAGATTTTATCGTATTCAAGCGACCTTGAACAAAGATAAATTACCGCAAATGTCAAATTAAGAATGAAATCTCTTTTATAGGCACTTTTGTGAAAAGAGAATCCTTTATTGATTTTAGTTTGATTGTCTTCGAGGAAAATGTTTTCTCGCAAGCACCAGCTTCAAGCTGCACATTGTAGTACTAAAATGAATTATATTTTCCAGGTTATTTACTGAGTGGTAATGTTCGAAAGTTCGATTGTTAAGATGTATTCTTTTTCCTTGTATTATTTGAAATTTCTGAATATGTATAATAATATATTTACCATTTTAATAATTTCATACAAGCATTCTTAACCGAGCGATGCCATCTGGTGATATTATCCTTTCCTTTTTTTCCCTTCATACAACGGAAAAATTCGCTCTAAATTTCTATATTTTGCTAACACACGAAAGTAACATTTTGTATGTTTTACAAATGTACCACACAAGATCTTTGTAAATGGAAAATGTGGATTACGATATTTGAAATAAAAATCAATTATTGCAAATATTTTGGGAAATTAACTCCAGATTCTTCTCTAACTAATAGATAAATAAATGCTTTCTTCAGTCACACAGTGAGTTAATTTGACAATTGTCAGTGTGTTCCTGTTCTTGATGTGTTAAGCGCCACGTGTCAGATATTGTATTTGAGAAATAATAATGGTTTTTCAGGTTTATTTGAAAAACATGCAAACCGAATCCGTGGCGTAAATGGAAATCCCTGAAATGTAGCGAAATAAAAACATTTTTCAGAAATCCTTTGCGGTAATTAAAAAGCAACGACACCCAGAAAGGGCGTCGGTAAGCTTTCTGTACTGCCAAATGGAAATCCCTGAAATTCAGGAAAACAAAACATTTTTCAGAATTCTTTTGCGTTAATGAAAAAGCAACGACAAGAAGAGAGGACGTCGATGAGCTTTCTGCATTGCCAAAGAATGTCAGGTTTTCTAAAGTCTAATCATATAAGTGTAAATGTTTGGTAAACTAGAGGGAAAAATGAATCAATCTTCGAGAGGACGATTTCCTCTCGAAGATTAATCATATACTTTACGTCTCCGTTATGCTTTTCTATCGTAAGAAGCAGATTTAATTATAAGTAATTTAAAGAATAATAAAATTTCACTGCATTCAATGAAAAATGATATAACATCAATTTTAAGAAGGGTGTGTTTGGCCCTAAGTCTAAAACTGTTATTGCAGAAATCGGAAGCAAGGAGATCTCAGAAAATGATATCAATAGATAAGAAAACCGAAAGGTTAGGATAAGAGTGATTAAACAAAACTCCTGTAGCAATTACGCCTTCACGGTCAGTATGAAAGATGTCAAGATGACAACTTGGGGGAAGCAAAACACCTGGAAACCAACGTAGCTGCGACATCTGTCATTATTTTCCGCCACTCCCAAATCTGTACTCATCCTGGATAAACATGTCACGACATTTCTCTGGAGGTATGTCTATGAGACATCAAGCAAATTCACATGGAATCAATCGCCCCTTTGTCAGGAAGTGCTGTCTATTGTGGAGTCGCGGAGCTAGTTGCCCTGTGCTGTTCCTTGTTCTTTTTGTTGGGCATTTGGTGTTGGATACTCACAAATGTCAACTATTTTTATTTTCAGAACCAGGTACTAAGCAAAAAGCTACGCACTAGATTGGATTGCGTCTATGACCGGTTCCAGTACTCCTTGAAAAGATCCACCGAAAAAGAGTGTACTGTTCTTCAAGGTATTGATTGAGATTTACCTATCTGGAAGAAACTGCCCAATCCAGAAAAGAAGACCTGGAAATGAGGCACTGCTTGGAATTTCTGCACTGACCTGATAGCAACTGCTTCATCATCGGCTCCCATGTCATTACCTCCACCCATATTAGACACGGGAAAGTCGTGAAGATATATGGAGTAACAGCACTCGGTCCAACAACAGAACCCTGAGCAAGAAGCGCCTGCAATTGAGATCTCTAAATTTGATAGCATCTTTTTTCAGTTGATTGTTTTTGCTTTTTCATAAGGATTGCTATTTATTTGCATTACGTACGAACCGGAGAGAGGGTGAAACGTAGCTTTCTTCGACGTTAACAAGCGAATTAATGTTTTTTTTTTTTAATTTGAAACGTCTCATTTTCAAGAATTTCAAAACTGGGAGTTATTGACGTTTGTGGTAACTAACTCACACTTGTACGAACAATTTGAATGGCTATTAAGTTGATACTTTATCACCCATCTCGTTAAACTTGAATTTTAGTTGGGATTTTTAATATGTATAAACTACTGCGTCTTGCATCCCGTAGTATTTTCGGCGCGGAACTTATATTCTGTATCTCGGTGTTGCTAG